>OZ010706.1:9308430-9373379 GCA_963932265.1 Thymelicus lineola
GTATATTGTTTTGTGGCGCCAGGGGCGTTCTGTGGATGATATCAAGAATTTTCAATTTTCAAACATCTTGATAATCTTTAATTATCATCTACCCTCAGTTCAGAAAAATAACAATTAGACATTTCGTGTTTTTGTCTTTTGTTTTTTTTTTTGTGTGTGTTTCAGATAAACTAAGTGACAATGACAGTTGTATAGGCATGCAACCTGTGAATATCTGAACGGTGACGAGAAGTTGCATCAATGCGAGATAACGAAGCACGTGAGAACGGACTGCGGGACGTTCACGAATGGACTGCGGGACATTCGAATTTGGTTCAAGATGCTTCCAAACAAACGAAGCACGTGAGAACGGACTGCGGGACGTTCACGAATGGACTGCGGGACATTCGAATTTGGTTCAAGATGCTTCCAAACAAACGAAGCACGTGAGAACGGACTGCGGGACGTTCACGAATGGACTGCGGGACATTCGAATTTGGTTCAAGATGCTTCCAAACAAACGAAGCACGTGAAAACGGACTGCGGGACGTTCACGAATGGACTGCGGGACATTCGAATTTGGTTCAGAATGCTTCCAATCAAACGAAGCACGTGGGGACGGACTGCGGGACGTTACGCCACGTGTTCCGTGGGGGCATTTTGACACCAGCAGCACTCGAGATATCCGGTTGGATCAACTTGAGTGAGGGTAAACTGCGGGATACCCAACACATGTAGAGACGGACTGCGGGACGTTCTAGCGGCAACAAACTGCGGGGTATTGCCCTACATGTGCAAATTTGTATGTCTGTGATAGAAAGCCTGTGATGTAAGAAATAACGTATGCAAGACGTTTGTGAGGCCTGGGTCTCGCGGAAGCTCAGGATATTGATCTTGTTCTTCTGTGTAACCCTATTCTTAAATTTGTATGTTCGATGATGAATGTGTCAGGGCCTCGAAAGAGTGATGAATGTTTGAGCTAGGCATATTTGTGCAGCATATAGCTGTTCAAAAATTTATTTCATGGTTACAGGCAGCGAAAACAACGAGGACACCGACGGTGGTGAGCAGCTTTCGCCTAAGGTCAACCCCGACCTGGCTGTGGCCGGTCCTTTTGGATGCCACATCGAAGGCGATTCTGCAAGCCCCGGTGGGCTCCCCAACATCTAAGACGCGGCCGTGGACGACGCGTAGACAGGAGAGGCCGTGTTAGCAGTCTCGAAGAAAATGATGGCGTGGAGGGGGCAGTGCCAATAAATAGACGTGCGCTGGGCAGTAACCGGCACTTTGCTCTTGAACGTCTTTGCGAGCGGAAGCTCTGCCGGATTGCGTACTCGTAGAATTAATTAGTGGGACGATTTGTTTTGTGAGGTTTTGATTAGATTGTCATAATAAAATTATCTAGTACTAAATTAAAATAAAAAGGTGGTGTTTGTTATTTTTTTTAAGAAATATTTCTATTAGTTCCTAAAAATATAATATTTAAAACTAATTATTTAAGTTAAGTTTAACAATTATACACACACCGGCATATTTAGCGGAACATAAATTAAAGGTTTGATATCACTGGCTGGTTTATACGTCATTTAATTTAAAAAGAAATATTTTCAAATTAAGAAAACAACTGAACATCACATTTTATGCAATTGTTTTAATTTTATTCAAATACACCTTATCTGGAGCGAACTTCAAGTATTTCTTCCTTCTGAGTTTGATTTACAATTTCATTGAAATACTGTTTTTTGTTAGTTTTTTTTAATCGCGTATCTTTCTGGAGTTGAGGATGGAATTATGCCTGACTTAGCCCCAACGGAGATTGCCAGGGCACTCGAAACGCGAAGAAGTGGTCAAACCTACAGAGTGATATCCAGAGATCTTAGTCGACCAGTTTCAACGATCCATCGCAGTATCCAACGGTTCAGGGAGACCGGTACTTATGTGAGAAGAGCAGGACAAGGCAGAAAAAGACACACTTCGAGTAGGGATGATCGTTTCATTCGGCTTCGTGAACGTAGGTACCCCCGTTTGACGGCCGTCCAAGCCCGACATGAGTTACTTGCACTGCTTGCGGGGTGTAACCGTAAGTGAGCGTACGGTACGAAGAAGGTTCGAAGAAGCTGGTTTGGGTTCATTTGTGCCCGCCAAGGTTCCAAGGCTCGAGGTAAATCATCGTAGAAACAGGTTAACTTTTGCTCAGGAACATCGACTTTGGAACGCGGACCAATGGAGTAAGGTATTGTTTAGTGATGAGTGCAGAATTCTCTTAAATCAAATTGACGGCAGGCAAAGAATATACAGACGCAAAGGAGAACGATACATTCAGACAAATTTTGAAACTACAGTTGCATACGGTGGTGGATCAATAATGGTTTGGGCGGGCATTTGTTTGGGAGCTCGCACAGACTTGGTAGTGATTGACAGAGGGAGTCTGACTGCAGACCGCTATATCAGAGAAGTTTTAGAAGAAAATGTCGTACCGTTTGCCCCATATATCGGTGACAATTTTGTTTATTGTTTATGCAGGATAATGCTCGGCCGCATACCGCTTGGGTAACTCAAGCTTATCTTAATGATATGAATATCACTGTTATGGAGTGGCCGGCGAGATCACCGGATATGAACCCAATAGAGCACGTTTGGGACTTGCTGAAAAGAAAAGTTAAGTCAAGAATTCCAGCTCCTGCCAACGTGGGTGAACTGTGAATCGCCGTAGTTGAGGAATGGCGGAGACTATCCCAGGAGACCATCGATAACATCATTCTCAGTATGCCTAGACGGGTAGAAACTTTAATAAGAGCACGTGGAGGAAATATGCGATATTAATCACCATTTTTCTAATTCAATTAATTGTTATTTTAATATTAATTTTCACTTTTCCCGGTTTTTACATGAAAAGTTCAAAAATGTACCATTTTTCACAAATAGCCTTTACTCGCAAAATCTGTTCTTAATGTGATCTCATTTTAAGTAAAACAAATGAAACTTTAAATAACAAAAGAAGTGTAGTAAGTAGATTTTAAAATAAAACCATATTTTTTAATTATGGACCTTTTTTTGTGTTCCGCTAAATATGCCGGTGTGTTTATTTAAAGACTAAAGCAATAGTTTTGTCCTTTGATTTTAAGATGACAAATAACACAGGTCAACATTTGATATAAGCGAATACACGGCATGCCATATATGATACTAGGGGTTTTTTGGGTCGCTGATCACGATGAGAGGGTCGGTTGACCTCCATCACGTCAGGGTCAAGGGCATTTGAAGGTCAAATCCAGAGATTTCTACCAAAAAAATCTGAAAAAAATCATGCTTATGTTTTCGAGGGCTCTAAGTCCAAATCCAATCCAAAAAATACATCCAGAGACCATTTAAAGGTCATTTGAAGGTCAAATCGAGAGATTTCTCCCAAAAATCTGAAAAAATTCATGGTTATGTTTTTTTGTCATCTGAATCCTAATCAGGCCTCAGTTTGCCCTTTGCAGTTATTCTCGAGGTCATTCAAGGGGTTTCTTCCCCATTTGACCTTCAAATGACCTTGCACTTGACGCGTTGGAGGTCAGTTGACCTCAGATTTTGATAACTTGACCTAAACAAGGCACGTATGAATTTTTTCGGTTTTTTTGGTGCTTATGTGGCGACAGCGCACATACGTCACACGGTGACGTCACGCCGCCCTGAATCACGCTATCGAAGTTTTCAAAGATCGCTGGCATATATACAAATGCTCCGACAACGTTAGTCAGGGCTCGGCCGCCTCCCAGGCAACACATCTCGCCTGGCGGGAGATCTCCCTTTGCCAAACTGGTGACCCTCGACAAGAACACGTCCCTTCTGAGCACCGATAGCGGCAGCAGGCATCACTCCCCTCTCACCTCACCGCTCACACCCGACGGACAGCAGCGACATCTCCCCGCAGTCTCATCACCAGCCACACTAGCTCATCGGGTTCATCGCAGCGTATGGTCAAGACGCTTCCTGTCCCCGTTCCGGCTACTGTCCAAACGACGGCTCCACTGACGGCTGGAGTGCACATCACTCGCCCTCTGCATTGGTCGTCTCACCCTCCCATCCCGACTCACCGTGGATAGAGGGCATCCCGTGGACACACATGGCTGAGCAATCATCGCGGCGCACGGACTGCAAGATGTATCGACCTCCGGTCTGAGCAGGGGGATGATGTGACGACAGCGCACATACGTCACACGGTGACGTCACGCCGCCCTGAATCACACTATCGAAGTTTTCAAAGATCGCTGGCATATACAGGGTGTCCCAGCGCGAAGTGACCGCCCGGCGTCTATTGATTATGTGGACAAAACTATCGACAAAAACCATTAAAGTAAAGGTCGTATCGGTTTAGTTTATTTTTTATTAGCTTTTTAATTTTTTTGTTGAAAAACCTGACTTGTTGCACTATTTTCAAAATATTTTTTTTGTTTTTACATTTATTTTCATTCTGTTTTTTGTATTTACTAGCTGTTTTCATAGTTTATCTATTCGAGGTATAAAATCTACCTTAAATTGAATACGACATTTTTTAAAAACAAATAAAATAAATTTTTTTTGAAAAAAATTACCCTTTTTCATTGAATTTCGCTAAAAAGTTGGAAAAATGCCCTATGACTTTTATTATTTTGTTATTTATTATTAAATAACATGATATTACCTACTAAATCTCATAAAAATGTTTGTAGTTATCTCAGTCATTTACCGAACTACAAACTCTTGAAGTATGCACCCTATTTTCGATAATAAGAAGAGTAGAGTTTTAAAACCAGGCTAGTGGATCATTTAAGTATCTTACAATCAAAAATACCTTTTGCTCTTTGATAGAATAATTTTAAAGGTAAGGAAACAATAACAAACAAATGGAAATTTAAATCATTTGTTTAAAAAAAAACAGTAATTCATTCATAAGGTTTTCTAAACGACCGCCATTGGTATTAATACAGGCTAAGGCTCAAAATGACATCCTTTGAGTGGTCTTTGCACTTTCAAAATGTTCGCTCCTATTTTTATGGTAGCAGCATCAATCCTCTGTTTCAATTGTTCTCTCGTAGCTATTGGCACAGCATACACTTTTCGTTTAATGTGACCCCAAAAATAACAGTTAAGAGGCGTTAAATCAGGAGATCAAGAGAGAGAGGTGGTCCAGTAGCATTGTCCTCCAAGGTCTCAATTGAAACAAAGTATTGATGCTGATGCTACAAAAATAGGAGCGAACCTCTTGAAAGTGCAAAGAACCACTCAAAGGATGTCATTTTGAGCCTTAGCTTGTATTAATGCCAATGGCGGTCGTTTCGAAAACGTTATGAATGAATTACTGTTTTTTTTTAAATAAATGATTGAAATTTCCATTTGTTTTTATTGTTTCCTTACCTTTAAAATTATTATATCAAAGGGAAAAAGGTATTTTTGATAGTAAGACACTTAAATGATCCACTAGCCTGGTTTTAAAAGTCTACTCTTCTTATTATCGAAAATAGGGTGCATACTTCAAGAGTTTGTAGTTCGGTAAATGACTGAGATAACTACAAACATTTTTTTGAGATTTTGTAGGTAATATTATGTTATTTAGTAATAAATAATAAAATAATAATATTCATAGGGCATTTTTCCAACTTTTTAGGGAAATTCAATGAAAAAGGGTAAATTTTTTCAAAAAAATTTTACTTAATTTGTTTTAAAAAAATGTCGTATTAAATTCAAGGTAGATTTTATACCTTGAATAGATAAACTATGAAAACAGCTAATAAATACAAAAGCAGAATGAAAATAAATGTAAAAACAAAAAAAATATTTTGAAAATAGTGCAACAAGTCAGGTTTTTCTACAAAAAAATTAAAAAGCTAATAAAAAATAAACCAAACCGATAAGACCTTTACTTTAATGGTTTTTGTCGATAGTTTTGTCCACATAATCAATAGACGCCGGGCGGTCACTTCGCGCTGGGACACCCTGTATACAAATGCTCCGACAACGTTAGTCAGGGCTCGGCCGCCTCCCAGGCAACACATCTCGCCTGGCGGGAGATCTCCCTTTGCCAAACTTACTTGGTATTTTTAAATCAAAAATCCTTTTAATGACCTTGAATGACCTCGAGGATAACCGCAAAGGGCAAACTAAGGCCGGATTCAGATTCAGACGACTAAAAAACGTAAGCATGAAATTTTTCAGATTTTTTTGGTAGAAATATCTCGATTTGACCTTCAAATGATCTTTTAATGGCCTCTGGAAAATGGCGCAAGGTCAAAAAAACTACGGATTCGGACTCAGAGCCCTCGAAAACGTAAGCATGAATTTTTTCAGATTTTTTGGTACAAATATGACCAAATCTGAAACTGAAATTTGACCTTCAAATGCCCTTGACCCTGACGTGATGGAGGTCAACCGACCCTCTCATCGTGATCAGCGACCCAAACAACCCCTAGTTCCATATATGGCATGCCGTGTATTTGCTTATATCAAATGTTGACCTGTGTAATTGATAATAAAAATATATAATTATTTATAAGTATTTGTTGTTTAAACATACGTTATAACACCAACTGTCATGGCCACACCGACATGTATTTCGTTCTCGAAGTATAAATACTATAAATACTACATCGTTATACTAATTACATAACAATGTAAAGATAATATTGTTACCATTATTACAGTTACTGTCTCTTTTCACTTTAAGAACACACAATCGCAGTGCAACGGTCAGTTGCTTGACAAGCACAATACCTAGATAAAATATTATAGTTCTTACTATTATTACCATTACTGTCTCATTTCACATTAAGACCCCACAATCTCAACGGTCAATTGCTTGACATAGCATTAACTAGCCTCCCGCCTGCTGCACATGAGTCAGGCTAGAAATAAAGCAAAAACATAATCAGCAGTTCAGTTCAATCAACGTAGTTAAATAATTTATACCAATAAATAAAAATTCTTTGAAATAACATCAACATAATACCTTTATTTTATTTTTGATAATTGAATTATGTCATTAACTCTGCAAAACACAATCACAATAAAATAATACAGTATTTGACTAAAATAACGATATAATTATTGCTTGCATTATGAATCAAAGAAAGTCAATTACAAATATTCATTTGAATTTGAATCGACCCATTCTGATGAACAAAGCCTCAATTAGTCTTTAGCTATTATGATGTTCCTCAAACCTCCTATCCCTTTAAGACTGTCATTTGGGAGAATAGCACTTATCTCAGTTATCTCATAAGGACCTTTAAGGTTCAGTATCATACCGCCAGTGATCTTGGTTAATATAAACTATATTGGCGACCTCAAAAACCTTATTATTGCGCCATTCACTGTAGACTCGGAAATGGAAACTTTGTTCAAATGTGCTTGAATAGATGGGATATTCGCGTTACAGCCAATGAGCAAACGAATGGGTGTAAAACCCGTAGATTTCTGGATTTTGGTATTAATAGACTGTTGCACCTTCCATAGTCCGCTTGGCCAATCTGACGAGCCAGTAAGTCCCGAAATAACAATCGAATTTGATTAGAGCTAAAATTAGTACCCCTATCGGACAGAATGATTGACGGGGTGCCAAATATAATAACAGTGTCTCGTGTAGAAGGAATAAGAAGGGTTTCGAACGGTTATAGCAATTATAATTTATTAAATCCATCTACTAAATCCAGGATGTATGTATTTGTATTCTTCATTTGTACGTGTAAATGGGCCTGTACAGCAGTCCCGGATTTGTCAATAGGCCGTATAGGCCGCAGCCTAGAGGCGGCAGATTTCAGAAGATGATAAATAGATGATTTTACTATTAAAAAGTGCCGTAAAAACTTGTAAGTCTTGTTTTTTACGCACTTTTTAGTGACTAATTCAGTGCCATCCTTATTTTAGAAAGGTACATGGGGCGGCGGAAATAAATTGGCCTACACTGATAAAAAATATAAATCTGGCACTGCTGTACAGTCTAAATTAATTATGTGAAAAAAGTTTAAAAGGCTAACTTCACCCTTTTGATACATATAACTTCGGATAGTTTGGGACTTAATAAAACAAACAGGTTTCGCGTGGGGCGCGAGCTGCTTTGCCTTTGTCTTCCGCAAAAGAATAAATATATAAATAGTTTATTCAAATATGTCATTGTTCTGCGAAATTCATTTTTCGATTCAGCGGTCTGTTTGCGACATATTCGACTTCAAAGTACTTTGTCTTTTTTTGTATGGCAACATGGTATTAATAGACTCTTGCACCTTCCATTGTCCGCTTGGCCAATCTGACGAGCTAGAAATTCTCTAAATAACCATCGAATTTTATTAGAGCTAAAATTTGTACATGTATCGGTTATAATGATTGACGGGGTGCCAAATAAAGTTACAGTGTCTCGTGTAGAAGGAATAAGCTCACGAGCATTAAGGGTTTTGAGCGGTTTTAGCAAACAAAATTTAGTAAAACCATCTACTAAAAGTAGGATATATTTGTATCCTTCATTTGTACGTGTAAATGGGCCTGTACAGTCTAAATTATTTGTATGAAAAGGAATAGGGGTCTTATTAATTGGGTGTAAGAAATCTTGCTTTGAACCTGAATGACTTTTACGTTCCAGGCATATTAAACAGTGATTTAAATATTTTATTACAAAACCCCGCCATGCGTGGAAACCAGAAATGTTGTTGAAGTTTTTTTAACGTATTGTTAAACCCAACGTGACAGTTTTCATTATGAAAAAGTTTTAAAAGGCTAACTTCACTCTTTTGGTACATACGAGTATAACTTCTGATCGTTTGGTCGGACTCAATAAAACAAATAGGTTTGGTAATAAAACAAATAGGATGCAATTCGGCTTGAACTTTACAGAAGTGATATTTCGCAACTTTAGATGTAACGCAGTTATTTTAAACTTCCTAACGTATTGTGACATTCCTAGAAACCAGTAAAAATCGAATAGCTTTTCAGTTGTCTTTTCGGCTCCGATATGAAAGAAAGAAAGAAAGAAACATTTATTTCGCCATGGAAAATAACATGGTACAAGGTTATAACAAAGGTGTGACATAATACATATATTTAGTGGGTAGTTGGGTACCATGTAACCTGACGAAAAAGGACTACTCTCAGCCTGTGCCATGGAGCGGCTAGGAACCACGGCTGCTGGTTTTCAGTGTAGTCCCCTTTTTCGCGTAGTTCCACATGTGGTGTCTACCCTATTAGTATTGTATATTAATATTAATTTAAAAAGCAGAACAATCCAATGTTGAAGATAATTTACAACTTTATTATTTACTAATTTTATGTGTTGAATATACTTATTAGGGATATGATATTTTAAAGTGGATAATAAATAATTATACAAACTATAAAACATATATAACTTATAATATAAACTATGATAGAGAGGAGAAGAAACTATATTACAAAGAATAATATATATAATATATATTGTAAGATAAAAATAAAATTCTTAAGTAAATGCATAGGTGTGAGATAAATGAAGCCCCAACGTGAACAAAAAGATGCATTTGCCGGGTAAGCTACTAATTGAGTATAATAATTTAAGTGCCACAGTAAACAGTGACAAACATAGCTTATATGTGTATATGAACAATATACACATTCACGTTGTGAAAATTCTACACTACTGACCATCGGAGAGCACGAGGTAAATAAAGTAAGCATTTCAACCTGATTTACGTTGGATCTTACGGTAGAGAATACCCGATCGAAGTAGTAGCTATACTTTTATCTAAACGACCTTCCTCTAAATCGGTTATAATTTTAGATCTCTACATCACGCTGGTATTCTGCTTGAAGCCAATTGGGAGAAAGCTCAGTAACATCAATGCGTTTCGACACTACATGCCATTCTACTGGACTTTGACCTGACGGTATAAGGTTTCGTGAAAAGAAGTCTACATGCGACATACGTTTTCCCTCTTTGTACACGACTTCAAAATCAAATGACTGTAGAAAAGCCCACCACTTGTGCGCTTAGGGGAGTCATCTCTTTTTTTTAGAGAATTTTAATGAGTTACAAATCTGTAACGACGGTAAACTTCTTACCGTGAAGCATACCGTCGGAAATTTTTGATTGAGTTTACAACCGCTAGAATTTCCAACTCGTAAGGGTGGTACTTTCTCTCTGCCAGAGATGTCCTCTCACTTATGTAGGCTACCACACGTCGCCTACCGTCAGCCGTGACTTGGAACAAGATTGCTCCATAGCCTAGGCTACTAGCGTCCGTGTGGAGCTCTACCGAAAGCTTTGGGTCATATATACAGGGTCATTTATCAAAGCCGAGATGATTCTCCGACGAATCTCTTCGTGTCCGGGTTTCCAACTGAGCTCACCTTTCAGTGAGGACAATCAATACAAGGGGGCCATTATTTTTGAGAAATCTTGCACGGATTGACGGAAATATGAGGCCAATCCAATGAATTGTCTCAATTGAGTCACAGTTTTAGGAGGTGGTAGAGACGTAAGGGCCTCTATTTTCCTGCCATTGGGTCTAATTTGACCGGACTCTAACTCGAACCCCAAGAAATTAAATTTCCTAGTTTACTTATGTATTTTTTTTTTACTTATTGTTATAAGTTTATGCATTTTTAATAATTTTTTCTTTGCAACCGCCTTCATTGCTGTCCAACTGCCCTAAGGTTGACTGGCAGAGAATGCTTTTAGCATTAAGTCCGCCTTTTGTACTAATACATTTTGTATGGTTCAATAAAGCTTAAATAAATAAATAAACTCTACCTTCGTCTTGAGGAAGGAACATTTCTACAGGTTTAAAGAAAAACCATTTTGATCAGAGCTTACAGCACAGTATTAATTCGCTCTAGGCCCGACTCTACATCGGAAGGAATAATTAAAATGTCATCAACATAAACTATTACATAATCATGAGCCTATCACGAACGGTCACGGACGGTGTTACTGTTAAGTTCGCGATAAACAATGCGCATGCGGTCTGAACCGTCTTGTTTCTTAACTAGTAAAGCTGGACTGGCAAATGGAGAGCCACTAGGCCTAATAATATTTGCTTCTAAAAGTTCTTTTACACGTTCACGAATAAAGCTGCATTCATCCGCCGACATACGATATAGTCGTCGCTGTACCATGCAATTCGGATCTACTCGTATCAACCTAACTTTAAGCTCGCCTGTGTTCACACGCGTCACAGGTAGACCTGAGATAAAAAAAAATCAGAAAACCAATCACTGTGTTAAAAAAAGAAAATGTGTGCAATTCACACGTGGTAGAAGTGAAACTTTCCAAAATTTTGGTTTCAAGATAATGATATGAATAAGCAATAAATCGAATCTTAAAGCAATAAATCGAAGCGCCATCTATGAATACAACTTAGCACTTTTTAAAAATCTATCTAGCAATAAAACGAATGTTCTATCTTACTCCTCACGCCATCTATGAATACAACTTAGCATTTTTACTGTCTGTATAATCGGCTGGTCGATCTACAGAATGAAAGAATGAAATTCTTATTTTTTGTTGATAAATTCTTTGAAAATATTTAAAAGAGCATTTGAAAGTATTTAAAAACAGTATAAAAATAAAACTAAAAAAAAATAAAACTAAAAAAAAGAAATATTGTGAGACGCGAACCTGCGCATCATCATGGCATCAGCATTGTGTGTCTACGTCCTGACCACTGAGCTACGGACAACTTAAATTGAAATACGAAATTAGCGGTTATATTATCTTACCTGTCGTTGCATCCGGTTTCAAATCACTAACGATTCTAAAGAAGTTTCACTTCAAAAATGGTATTAAAGATATGCGCTCCCGAACGGACTCCGCCGTTGACGCATCTTTTCTCCTTATCCTACAGTGTAGGTAAAGTGCCGTCTTCATGGAAGGTTGCTCTCATACATCCAAACTCTGCTTTTGGAGTTTGAGTTTGAGTTGTGAACTTCTTTGAAAATAAGTTGAATCCAAAAAAAATTTTTTTTTAAACGCTTTTATTTCAATGTTTAGTTTATAAAATTAGCTACAAGTTGTGAAAATTTCAAGTCTCTACGTAAAATAGAACATAGAGAATTATGCGTCTAAAGTCTGAAAATCGTTTTTTTTAATTTAACAACAAATAAACAATGAAAATTAGTTTAAAATATGATTTTCGTGTATTGTCATCGGAAATACACATGTCTGCCAAATTTCATCAATTTTCATTAAAGGGAAGTCATTCAAATTAACGTTGCAAGATTTGATCCTTTGATGCTCCGAAGTGAAGCTAAATATAAAAGCGATTAATAACCTTATTGCCGTGTAAATAGAGTAGCATTTTGATCATAATATTGAAGATTTGATGCGTTGATGCTCCGAAGTGAAGCTAAATAAAAGCGTTTAAAAAATATAATATTTCATATCGACAAAATCCAATAGGTTTTGCGTCTGATGGTACAAGTGTTATGATGGGATGTAAGCATTCAGTGATGACTTTAAAAGCTAACTGTTTCGGAAAAGGAAATTCTGTTTATAATGAAATTTATAAGTCACTCCTTTCATTTATGTGCATCTTACGCTTGTGGTTTACCACAATATACCTGGATTTATTGAGGAGGTTATAAGAGAAATATACAATTATTTCGCTTCAAGTCCTAAGAGATCGGCTGTTTAAAGAATTTCAGTCATTTTGTAATTTTAAGGTATAAAAATTGTTACATCCTTGCCAAACAAGGTGGCTGTCGCGATATTGGTACATGCAGCTATATCAAGGATTTTGGAGCAATATCAAGCTTTAAAATTATTTTTCATTAATGCTTCCCTTAATGACGATGATAAGATAGCTACAAATATATTGAATAAGTTAAACGACTCAATAACAATACTCTTTCTTTAGTTTCTAGATTTTGTTTTGCCAATTTTTAATCATTTAAATCGAGACATGCAGTCTGAATTAGCAAAAATCCATGCAGCAGTATTCAAATGTTTTGCAACAGCTTAAAAACTCTATTCGATAGTTTTTTTGATAAAATATTATTTACACAAAACCAATCTTGTATATTTACTCAAAACGTTGTAAATATTAAAGATGTCTATTACAGAGCAAATACCAGTAACACTTTGCTTACAAATAGGTAAGTCTCTAACTTCAGAACAATTCTACCTGTTTCAGACGAGATACATTCAATTTTTTATTGAAGCATGTGTTCAAATCACACAAAAATTTCTGCTCAAAAATAATCCTTTAACCTTCGGCATACAAGGTGAAAAATAATCCTTACCCGTACAACGTGGGGTTAAAATAACCCCTTACTAAATATCTATCTATTAAGGGTATTATTTAAATACAACGGCTTAGATACGGTTTTTCGATTATTAAGTTATGAAGTAATAATTAAAACCCAATATAATTAAGAAAATAAACTTTAATCATAAAAAAAAACACAAAATGCAAAAGTACTTCTAAAATTCAACGAATTTCCCTTAAATCTAAAAAAAAATAACGTGGGACTTTATGTTTATAGGAAGTTTTGGTCTAAGCCAATATTAGAGAACTAGAAATATTTAACATTATAAAAAAATTAAAATAATTAAGTTTGTCTATTCTAGCAAGATCATTCGTTATATAATTCAGTACAGTTTTTTTACACCGTCCCATACAACGTGGGGTTAAAAACACCCGGGACCCGCTATATGCACGTGCACACACGATCACGGTCCGCGCAGCACAGACCCAAGGTCACGAGTCGACCCGGCAACGCTTAACGCCCAGCTACTGGGAATTTCAATGTTATTGCTCGATTATTACTCATAAATCGACGTATTTTTCTCGAGCTGGGGTTAAAAATACCCCACGTTGTATGCCGAAGGTTAAAAGATTTACGGGATTTATTTCTGAAAAATGTCAAACAAGGTGAACTTCCGTCAATAACACCAACTTGTATACAATTCTCGAATTTGTTAGAGAGCAATAGTTATCAAAAATTGACACACAATGGCGGTTGCTTCGCAATACAAAAGAAATTGAGTCGTTCAGTACCTATTGTACTCACTTTCTATTGCTATCGCCCTGTCCTATTATGTTAGTTTGATCTTATGATAATTTGAATATATCTTATATTTTTTACGCAATGAAAAAGTAATTAAAACAGCAGGTTATATGGAATATTGTGTGCATGATTTCGCCAAAAATGAAGTAGCGATAAAAATACACGAAGCTCATATTCTTGCAAGTACATCAGATAATACTATCAACAAAATTTATAACGAAACCCGTTACAAGATGAAGTTTATAATTTTATTTCCAAAGTGCCATCTCTGAGCAGTTGGAAAACGTGTATAATAAGAAAAATAAATTTTTAGGGGTATCAAAAACTGTTTTTCGTAATTTAGAAGAAGTCCAAGTTCCAAAACAGTAGACCTTATCTGCTTGGAGACTATTATAATGGAAGCTCCTGAATATTAGTATTCATTTCAAAGTAAGCCAAAAATATGTTAACTCAGCTTTCAGAGTTTTTTATAAATAGAACATTTAACTCCGTAGGAAGGCAGCTTAGACAATAATGCCTTATGCCACACCCTATCGAAGGCCTTTGCAACATCCAAACTTACAGCCAATGATTCTCCCTTGCTCTCAATTGCTTCTGCCCAGCAATGAGTAAGGTATACTAAAAGATCTTCCGTGGCGGAAACCGCATTGACGGTCCCTAATCAGCTGGCGATCTCCTAGATACCAGAGCAGTTGGGTGTTTATTATACGCTCCATTAGCTTGGAGAGTCAGGGTCAGAGTCACCACAAGAATTTTACGATAAATGTCAAAATTTATTTTCTACAATTATTATGACATAATTATGTAAGTTTACACGAAACTGTAAGAACTACGATAGAATCTAAGAGGTCCTCGCATAAAAAATTAACCCTTCAGGCTTTTGTACGTGGATTAAGAGATCCATTGGGATTTCGTATACGGTTCATTCGACCAGAAACGATTGAAAAGGCTTAGAGTTCGTTCAAGAAGAGTCAAACACCATGTAGGTACTTACAACAAAGAAATATTTGTTTTTTTTTTAATTTTAATAGAAAAAAGCCAGTCGACAAGAAGCTGAATAGCACCCACTTAGGTGTCCACGGCCCGGCAAGGCCAATCTTCGTCGCTGAACATCTATCCCCAAATAACAAAAGCCTACACGCCGCCGCAAGGTTAGCTGCCAAAGAAAGAGGATACAAGTACGTTTGGGTGAGGAGAGGTCATATTTATATGCGCAAAGGAGACGATTCGGACTACATCTTAATAAAAGATCTTAACTGCCTAAAGAACCTTAAGTAACATTAATTTCTCCGACTATCTGATCTAACAAAACATTTTGAGTCATAATGAGCAATGTTAAAATTAAAACTCTTAATTTATATTATCAAAATGTACGAGGTCTTAGAACCAAAACGCATCTCTTCTTTTGTAATCTAATCAATACTAACTATGATATAATAATCTTAACAGAGACTTGGTTGAATACGTGGGTCACACTGAAAATGTTTAGAACTGGCCTGTTAGAAACATTGCTAATGAAAACTTTTTTTTAATTTCAGTTTTAGAACTCTTTGGTAACCTAATGCAGTATATTGCATTCATTTGTCATTTGTTTTTGTGAATTGGCGGCAAATCTAAAACTCTTGTTACACGTGAAAATGAACCTAACGCGAGGAAATTTTCGGTCAATGATTTATTATGACTTTCGTTGTGGGCTTACTCAACAACAAAGCTATGATAGGCTGCGATTAGCATTTATTAATGAAGCCCCATGTCGTGCCACTATTTACAATTGGTTTAACGAGTTTAAGCGTGGAAGCAGTAATCTCAATGATGATCCGCGTGAGGGACGTCCTTTAACAGCGACTACTGAAGATAACATCAATGCTGTGCGACGCATGATAGAGGAAGATAAGAGAGTGACCTATCAACAGATACGGGCAAGCCTAGGCATTGGTATGAGTCAAGTTCAAAAAATATTACACGAACATTTAGGTGGCAGGAAGCTTTGTACCAGATGGATTCCCCATACTTTAACCGACGACCAGAAACACCTTCGCATGGACTGGTGTCGCCAAATGTTAGATAAGTTTAACGGCGGTGACTCAAATGCTGTATTTGACATCGTCACAGGTGATTAAAGCTGGATATATTGCTACGAACCCGAAACCAAAAGACAATCAGCTCAGTGGGTGTTTCCTTTCGAGGATCGGCCAACTAAGGTAAAGAAAGGAAGAAGTCAAGGAAAAAAGATGATTGCCTCATTCTTTGGTCGGAAAGGTCATTTCGCGACAGTTGTGCTAGAAGATGGAAGGACAGTTACTGCAGACTGGTATGCCAATCGCTGTTTGCCTGTTGTCTTTGAAAACATTCGACAGCAGCGCCCTCGAAGCAGGATCCTCCTTCACCACGACAATGCTTCAGCGCTCTCCGCAAAACGGACTGTTGAATATTTGACTATGGCAGGTGTCGAGATAATGAGTCATCCGCCATACAGTCCTGACCTGGCGCCCTGCGACTTTTATTTATTCCGAAAAACTAAAGATAAAATTCGAGGTATTCGCTTTACGAGCCCTGAAGATGCGGTGAAAGCGTACGAAAATGCCATAGAAGAGACCCCTAAGGAAGAATGGGCCCACTGCTTTTCTCAGTGGTTCGATCGAATGCGACGATGTGTAGAGATGAACGGAGATTACTTCGAAAAACAATAAAAGTATTGGCAACTTTCTACATTAAGCAGTTTTTCATTTTCTAAAAATTTTTAGTGTTACCCAGGTAGTAGTGTCCCAAGCTCAGAACTATTCGATAAGAGATATGTAGTATATAGAAGGGACAGAGAAGATTCGGGGTATCATAGGAATAAAGAAGGTGGAGGGGTATTAATAGCGATGTCTAAATCTCTTAAATCTGTAAGAAATAAAACCCTTGAAAGTAGTTGTGAGGATATTTGGGTAACAGTTACAGTGGATGATCGCAATAAATCAAATCAAATCTCATTTTGTGGAATTTACCTTCCTCCTCCAGTTTGTAAAACGATGTTAGAACACTTTATAGACAATTTTTCTAGTATATCGGAGCACCTCGACTCAAAGATTTGCATTATTGGTGATTTTAACTTAGGTAATATTAATTGGGAATTGGAAAATCGATCAGAAAGCTACCAAACTTCGAAATTAAATCAGTTCTTCATAGATTTCGTCAATTTGAATAACCTTAAGATAGAAAGGATACAAAAAAGATTTGTGAGACATCTGGCGTATTCTGCTGGTAAGAGTAAAAATTTATTTTCGTATAAGACCGAAATGGAGAAGTTTAAATTATCGAGTCTCGAAAAAAGAAGAACCATCGCGGACCTTGTATTTCTATATAAACTTTTAAATAACTCCATACACAGTCCGCAACTGCTTTCTAAACTCTCCATTAGAGTACCTGCCAGAATGCCTCGCAAACCCCTTTCTTTCTTTATTCCTCCACATCGCAGAACCGTCATAGGGTCCAACTCTCCCATCTCTAGAATGGTTAAATCATACAACAAATGTGGTGGCTCACCGGACACTGATATAAATGCTGTTACATTGTCTAAATTTAAAAGTAGTTTGTCAAAGTTAGAAAAAATTTAATTGTATTAATTATTATTATTATAGGTCTCTTTTATATCTTCAAGGTTAAATTTTGTATTTTTATATATTTTTTTGTAAAATACCTGTTTTAAACACGTCTATTCTTTTAAAGCTTGTTATGTTCATCTGTAATTGACTGTCCATTTATTGCATGTTGTGTAATCACATTTTTTGTTTGTTTGTGTAATCAAATGTACCAGTCGTTGATGAACTTTAAAATAAAAATAAAAAATAAAAATAAAACAGTTTAATACAATTAACTGTTTAATACAGTACCAACAACCTCCTGATATATTGTAATCCCACCAAAAACATAAATGTAAAAAAGGAGAGCCAAGTTCAATACAAAAATAATGCTTGGCTGTGGGCTTCGCCGCAAAAAGAATGGAGATCTAAATGAGTGCCAAGTTCTATGCAAAATCTAAATATGTATTTATAGGAACAAAATAACATTATGAACAAGTATTAAATTCTATTTCTTTGCTTTATTGGATACCTATAACAATTGCTGTTATTTAAAAAAGTGAGATCTTAAAGTAGGTTAGATTTGACTTGGCCAGTTTTTATCAGACTGACTTTAATGACTGATGTAATGATAAGTACAGCGATTATGTACGTATCAGTAAATACAAAGGAACATTTGAAAAAGGTTATACTCCCAATTGGTCGACAGAAATATTTAAAATTCGACAAATACAAAATACAACTCCTATTACCTACTTAATTGAAGATGCAATTAGAGGCCAACCCATTTTAGGTGCATTTTATGTGCAAGAGCTTCAAAAGACAAAACATCCCAATTTATATCTAGTCGAAAAAGTTCTTAAAAGAAAAGGAAATAGGGTTTTAGTAAAATGGTTAGGTTTGTCTTCTTCTGAAAACAGTTGGATTGACAAATCGAATATTTATTTAAATGTTCAAAACTCATGATGCATCAGTCTTGTGATGGGTATTGGAGAGAGCAGTCTACTAAATTGGTTTATAAATAATTTATTTATTTATTTATTTATTTAATCTTTATTATACCTAATACAGTTGGTATAAAAGGCGAGCTTAATGCTAAGAGCATTCTCTACCAGCCAACCTTACCATTACCATTACCATTACCATATGAACCATTTGAATTACATTTACCGGGATACAATTATTGTGGACCTGGCACTAAATTAATTAAAAGGCTTACACGCGGAGATAAAGGCATCAATAAATTAGACGAATATTGCAAAGAGCACGATATTGCCTATAGTAAGTCTTCAAACTTAAAGGATCGCCACCAGGCAGATTTAGTTTTGTTAAATATGGCAAAAAAGCGAGCAGTCGCCCCGGATGCGAGTGTAGGGGAAAAATTAGCAGCACGTTTAGTAAGCAGTGCTATATCAACAAAAATTAAAACTGGCTCTGGCCTTAAAAAAATCAACAAAAAATGTTCTTCTAAACTTGTATGTGGAGAAGGGGTAAAAAATAAATTTAAAAATATTATTAACAAAACGAAAAGACACAAAAAAATTAAAACCAAAATGCAAAAAAGTAGCAATAGAATTAGCTATGGCCGCTGCCAGAGAATTAGCTAATGATTCATCCGTTAAACTCCCTCGTGTTATTCCTATACCAAAATCGGGGGGAGTATTACCCTTGATCCCTATTTTTGCGGGATTATCTGCAGCAGGAGCCTTAGCAGGTGGTGCAGCTGGTATTGCTAAAACCATAAATGAATTCAAAATGGCAAAAAAGTTGTATGCCGAATCGAAGAGACATAATGAAAAGATGGAGGCTCTTTGCATAGGAAAAGGACTACACCTTAAATCACATAAAGATGGGCTCGGAATTTTCATATCGAAAGAAAAAAACTAAAATATCGGCTACCCAAACGAGCCTTGAATAATTTGGACATTTTGATGTATGGAAATAATATTCCGTATTTTAGAGGTGTCTTTATGAGGGATGAGCTCCCTAAACACCCTTTTAAAAAAGAATGTGGAGTTATTAATTTAGATAGCTCTAAAAATCCTGGATCTCATTGGGTAGCCTATGCAAAATACAATGATTATATTGAGTATTTTGACAGTTATGGAAATCTTAAGCCTCCAAAGGAATTTATTAAATATTTAGGTTCTAAAGTTCACTATAATTACGATAATATTCAGCGCGATCACCCCTTCAATTGTGGACATTTTTGTTTAAAGTTTTTGAAGAATTTTTGGCATAGTAAAGGAATAAAATGAATAGAATCTTACAAAAGAGTTCAGTATACGAGCATGTCTACTACGGTTACCATCTCTGGAAATACATCGGAATTGATTTCGTACTTTCAACCACCACTACATTTATCTGGTCAATATGAGTGTGGTTTGCTATACTTTTCAGTATTAAATTCTGGATCGAATATCCCCATTATTAACAGCAGTCTGTCAGTCATCAGAATTGAATGTGATCTTGTTCACGGGTCGTAGTGCAACGGATTACCAACTCACTTTATTCATGAATTTGTATCTGATACTGCTTTACGTCATCGATGCATAGAAATACCACAAAACGTTATTTACTTTCCAGTTAATAAAAATATAATTTCATCCATATCTGTTAGGATTGTTAATCAATTTGGTCACTGCGTTGACCTTGGAGAAGAACATATTCAACTACGTCTTCATATAAGGAAAACAAAATGATAGTACACTATAAAGACACCTCAGTGAAAAGAAAATAAAACGTCCTAGTTCTTCTACACCCGTCAAGGTGCAAACACGTAAGAAAAAAATTAAGAAATTGACAGAATTGAATAAAGATTTTCTGAAATCCTTAGGGTTTAAAGTATGAATATACTACAAATTACTGAATTACCTCACTTCGACACTTCGATAGTAAGTTATGAAGTCCATTCATACAATCCCTACAATAACAGCTTTAGAGAAAACGATGAAATCAGAATTCCCATACACCAGCAAGACATATATGTACTACCATCAGCCAGTTCAATTTACATCGAAGGTCAGGCAAAGCTGTTCGGCAAGGATGGGAATCAGATCAAGAAAACTGTTACGTTCACTAATAACCCTGTTATGTCTTTGTTTCAAGACATCAGATACGAAATGAATGGTATTGAAATAGACCGTATAAAAAATTCAGGAATAACGTCAACGATAAAATCATACATCTCATTAAACGAAGCAGAAAATAAAGTTGCTGCATTATGGGGTTGGAACTTAAACGGATTCAAAAGTGATGGACATTTTAGTGCTGTGATACCATTAAATAAAATTTTAGGGTTTGCAGAAGATTATAATAAAATTGTGATCAATTGTAAACATGAGCTTATATTGAATAGGAGTAACTGTAACTTAAATAGTGTTATTCTGACTGATGATGTTGCTCAATTTCAAATAGATATACAAAGAGTTCAGTGGAGAGTGCCACATATAAAAGTTTCAGATCTAGAACGCTTAAGGCTTTTAAAGCAATTAGAAAAAGATAAGCCGATTCAGATGGCCTTTAGAAATTGGGACTTATACGAATATCCTTTACTACCTAAAACTACAAAGCATTCTTGGTCAGTCAAGACTACTTCGCAATTGGAAAAGCCCAGATATGTTATTTTTTGCTTACAAACTAATAGAAAAAATAATAAAACTAAAGACAGTTCACTATTCGATCATTGTGAAGTGACCAACGTAACGCTCTTTTTGAATTCGCAATATTATCCCTACGAACCTTTGAGTTTAAAGTTTTCTGAAAACAAGTACAGTATATTTGAAACAACAGTCCTGTAGACCCATTGCTAGATCTAACAGATTTTAAAGAAAAGGCCCCCCTTTTTATCTTAGATTGCTCAAGACAAAACGATAGTTTAAAAACCGGTCCAGTGGACGTACGGTTAGAAGTTGAATGTTCCACACCAATACCAGATAAAACAACTGCGTATTGTTTGATTATAAACGATCGACTTGTGGAATACAAACCTCTTAGCAACATTGTGCGCAGGTTATCATGATTGCTGTTGTTGATATTCAAGGATTTAGAACAGAAGCAGATGAATTTATATTAAAAGAAATCGCTATATTGTGCAACAAAAAACTACAAATGTTTTTAATTAAGCCACCATTTCCATTTAAAAATTTAACGGAATCTGAAAAGAAGGTAGTTCTTTGGATTCAACGTAACAAAAAGATATACTGGAGTGAAGGATTTGTACCTTATTCCAATTACCAGAGTTTGATTTCCGATATATTAAGAGATAAATGTATTTACGTTAAAGGTTCAGAAAAAGTTTTGTGGTTAAAGCATATTTTAAAAAATAGTAATAGTAATATATTTAATTTAGAAGATCAAGGTTGTTCTAGTTTAATACATTTATATAATCAATATAAACATTCTGAAGATTTGTATAATTGTATTTATCATAACTCTGTATGTGCTTTAAAAAATATATTGTGTTTAAATAAATGGTGCCTTGATAATAAAATTTTTATGAAATAAAAAAGTTCTTGTTTCATTTTTTTATAATATGTTTACTATCTCTCCCAATCCTGTTCAATCACGTTTATAAATTGTGTGCATCATTAAAGCAATGTCATTCTACGTTTATAATTATTAGCATCAAGAACTAGTAAATAAATAAATAAAATATGTATCAAACTGAATATAAACCTCGATATGATATACATACAAAATACGTGAACTATCCTTTAATTATTATTGGGGGACGAATAATTCAGAGAAAAGATTAGTGATGGAAATGGCTGATGCTGGATTCTTTTATTATGGAAATAATCCATATGATAAAGCAGCATGTTTTTCATGTGGAGGTGTTATAGAAGATTGGGAAATTTATGATGATCCTTGGATGCAGCATGCAATAAATTTTCCACAATGTTTCTATTTGAACGCTGTGAAAGGGGGGGAATATATCAATAAGTGGCAAAACATCGTGAAGAATTGTGTTAGTGAGAAATCTTTCATGTTGCAATGAAAACTATATATGGAAGTGCATCGAATGAATGATTTCATACAATACACGTCATGTAAACAAAGTGCATGAAGTGTTTCGCTAATTTGTAACATATTTGACGACACGTTTGGCTTAATGGTTAAGACCTGGTCACAACTGAGTGCAATATAACACGTTCTTTAACCATCTAAACCGAGTGTCGTGGGTTCAATTCCCACATGAACAAAAGTTAATATTTGTTCGGGTTCTGGATTTTGTAATTATGTTTCTCGCTACTGTTAATTTAAATAAAGATATCGCAGTGATAAGACCAAACGTATTTCATTAAACACCCCACAGTTAAGATCAGGTCAGTATATTATTCCAAATTTAAATGAATACACACCCAGATAACAGATCAGATTAGATTTAATCAGATTAGATTTAACCTGATGTAAGACCTGATTAGGTCTTGCTGAGAACAGATCACGGGCAGGATATGAACTTGTGATCTTCTGGCTCAGTACACCGATCACTCTTACTAAGCTGATCTTAGTGATGGCATAAAACAATTTTCAAGAATTTCAACCTCTATTTGAGTTGATTGATTACTGAGTGGCGTAAATTGGACATTACTGGATTTATGAATATATAAAGTGAATCGATGATATGAATATACGTAACTAATTAATGAAACTAATAGTAAATGTGGGGGAACCTGGATCTACTTGATCCAGGTCCCCCATATTTACTCTACTGCCACACCACGCTTCAAAAGTTTTCATATTTCTCCAGAAAAAGGGACCATGGACTGTAGCGGCTCTACCTCTAGTTCCCTAACAGGCTAAGTTTAGTTTTTTTTATTGAAGTGTCCTAATAAACGTATCAATAGCAACACAAACCTCCGATATTCAATATTTTTTATGTCTACCCTATTAGGGGTTAAGAAAACATTTTATTTTGATATTACTTTTACATAAAATAATTAATTTGCGTTTTTATATTAACTGTGTTGTGTATCAAATAGTTGCAATACAAGGCTGGTTCTAGTGTCACGCTGACCATCGGGTAGCCTGTCAGGCAATGATGTTTAATTAAATACGTATCTACGTTATGCCCTTACAAATCAACCGAAAAATCAGTTCCGATGTCCGCAAGGCACGCTTTATCGCTTTATCGCACGTCTTTATCGCTCTCGCGTCAAAACTACATC
Source organism: Thymelicus lineola (assembly GCA_963932265.1). Taxonomy (NCBI): domain Eukaryota; kingdom Metazoa; phylum Arthropoda; class Insecta; order Lepidoptera; family Hesperiidae; genus Thymelicus; species Thymelicus lineola. Next base: position 9,332,135 of record OZ010706.1, read on the forward strand.
GCTATCTCTGTCTTCGCCTGAATATGAGTTCCCAGTTGGGAACTTTTTGAGTCATCACAACGCGCGCGCTTATGACATATCTGCCTCTTTTAAATATATAATATCATTGCGGTCAGGTCTGTCAGCGCTGAGGGTGCGCGCGGAACATCACGATTCGACATGTCTGTATACGTTGATGGCATCCGCTCGGCTTCACACTACAACGTTCACTGACGACAGGCGCGAGTGTGACGCGCGACGCGTACGACCGCTGACCTGTCCGCGCTGATAGCTACGCGTTATTCAAAAACGCTTCCTAGAACTTCATATATTTGGGCTATCAGCGCTGCCGGTCAGGGCGTGCTCAGCGTGACACTAAAACCACACTAATACTTTGGAGATTTGGTTTTTTTTTATATCTTATAAGTTAATGCTTGACTACAATCCCACCTGATGGTAAGTGGCGATGTAGTCATTGGTGGTAAAGCGCATTAACTTAAGAAAACATTTAAACAGTTTTAAAAACAGTTGTGCCTCAATACTCATACCTACCAACCCTGCCCTGAGAATCATGTCTATCTTACTTGTGGAGGATCTACACTCTCGCAACCTCTCTTATAAAATTTGCAGGAGACCTTTTTTTGTATCTCAAAAGTATACTTTTTGGACATATACAGATACTGGATTGACAACATATTTTGATAACGACATATTTTGTTTGTTCCTACCGGCAATCCCGTAACGTCTCTCATTATAGACTTACCCCCTTATTCACAAACACAAGCAAAGTGATGGAAGGCTCATAAAGTGTTTTGTTTCCTTCACTCTCATGAAAAACGATAAAGATAAAAGATAATGTAAGTCCTAGCTTAAATAGGTTTAATAAGTTTTAATGAATAAGGCAGTAAGTTTACATTTCCATATTGATAATACACTCCTCGCAACATGAATAAGACCAGCACACTTTTATTAATTTCTTCAAAAATTTAGTAAAATACTACATCACTATAACGTTAAAATATTTATTTTCGTATGCTGTGTACTTCATTACATTTTATTGCGTAATAGTTTGCGTGGTCGCGTCCAGAGACAAGTTTATGCCTGTATCAGCGCGCCACTTGAATACGACCAGTGGTAAGTCATTATATATGTATATGGGGTGTAGTGGGGTGTTCTAGTTAAATTAACCTCCACATTCTCTTCTCTAGTGGCTCCAAGTAACTGTAGTCACAGCGGCCACACACCGGTAAGTCATTACTGTGCAATTGAAGGAACAAAGGTACACGACACTGAGGTGTGCTTATTATACTCGAAGCAAGAAAGAAATAGACTTTATATTCTGTTTTGAATTAACTATGGCCAAGAAAAAGTGTTTAACTCCAGATGAACAAGCGAAGATCAAAATTTTGCATGAAGAAGGATATTCAAATAGAGCTATTGCGAGAAGAATTGGACGGTCGCATCAGGCAGAGAGTAAATTTCTCAAGAAACCTGAAAATTAAGGTAGACGTTTTACAGGACGAACAAAATTCGCCACTACACAAAGGGAACGTAGAGCAATATTACGTGAAGCGTCTAATTCAACTTTAACAGCTAGGCAAATAAAAAATAATGTTGGAACTGAAGTTTCAGTAAGAACAGTGCAGAAGATAATACAACAATGTCTATATTTAATACGCCTCAAAATTAAACGAAAACCGGCTTCAAAACAAATTCATATGAGTCAACGACTTAAATTTGCTCGAGAAAAAATGCAGTGGAAAACTGAATGGTTTAAAGTCATTTTTAGTGAGGAAAAAAAGTTTAACCTTGTTTAGCCACTCTTATTATTTTCACGACTTGCGAAAAAATGAATTGATTTTGTCCCGACGCCGTACAGTTTTGGGTTTGGTAATGGTATGGGCAGCTGTTTCTTACAAAGGAGCTATTGATTTAGTTTTTTTAAAACGAAGACAAAACTCAAAAAAATACATAGAACTATTGGAAAAAGAAAAAGAAAACTTTATTAAGGTCAATGGTGGTAAAGATTTTATTTTTCAGCATGATAATGCTAGTATTCATCCAGCACGCATTGAACTGACGTGGTTCAAAAAACATCACGTAAAGGTTCTGGAATGGCCATCAAATTCACCAGACCTTAATATCATGGAAAACGTTTGGGGATGGATTTCTTGTCAAGTGTATAAGAATTCACGACAGTTTACTACTTCAAAAGAATTACAGAAAGCGTTGCAGCAAACCTGGAATAAAATTTCGGTTGAATACTTAAAAACTCTATATGATTCAATGCCTTCCAGAACATTTGAACTAATTCAAAAGAATGGTAAAAGTACTCATTTCTGATCAACAAATTTTATTTTTACTTGTAAAAATATTTGTGTTTCATTCTCTGGTCGTATTCAAGGGGCGCGGTACATCGGTAGTATATTTAGTTAGATGTACTCAGATGCTACTGTATATCTTATAGGGCTACGTGATCAATAATATTTTCTTACTGAAGTCCAAAAAGTATCAAACAGATTTCAAAAGGCTAGAACACGTTGCTTTAACGTAGAGGTGCCTGTGATGGTGTGGTCTTATTTATGTTGCGAGGAGTATATAAACTATGAATTAATATTTAATAACAGTTGCTCATAGCCCGGCGGCTCGCGTCGATCCTAAGTGATCGAGAAAGTTAAGCAACAGCGGGCGCGGTCGGTACTTTAATGGGGTCGCTAGGGGCAAAAAATTCTTGAGCGTCTCCGTGCTTCGAAGGGTCGTTAAGTTAACAGTCGTTAAGCCATGTCGCACCGCACTGGAGCAGCGTGGTGGAGTATGCTCTAGGCCTCCTCAAGGGGAGAGACCCGTGCTCGGTAGGGGGCCATTAAAGGGTTGAAGCCAGCCAACAGTGCATCGATAGGCCGTGAGATATCTTCATGTGTTCATGACATTGTTCAATGTGCCGACACGGTGAGCGCGAAGCGGCGGCGGCGGCTGCGAACAACATTCACTACATATAGCAGCTGGTACGAGCAACTCCAGCCTCTCATACACTTCAAATAGTTTTAACTACGCTTACATATGGTAGCTATGAAACATTAACGCCTCAACTTCAGTCATTAAGTCGTTAACGGTTACTTTAATCGCTCCTCAGTAAAGAATTACCACACAAATTCTATACTAAGGAGTGATTTTAGTAACCGTTAGTGACTCCTTGAGTTGGGGGGAAATACTTGTATTGAGCTAGGCGTCTTTCTAAGACAGGGTCCAGGGAGTTTTAAAAATGTTATTGTATTTAAATCAATACATAACAAACACAGCCTTTTTTTTTAAAAAGTCTCTTATTTCTTTGTCGGCAACGCGTCGGTGATGCCTGGTGTTGCTGATGTCCATGAGCAACGCTGGCCACTTGCCATCAGGTGGATTTATACTTAGAAAACATTACATTTTAGAATAGGTGTGGTGAATAGAATAAGCTGGCAAAACAGTTAAAAAGAATCAATTTGAAAATTATTTTGTTAAATAAATAAATATTCAACATTCAGATTTCTATTATTTTCCATTGGTATAAAATAAAGCATATAACATATAAAGCAAGTATATGTGAAGTATATCGGGAATGCCGGCCACTCGAAGGCCACCGACGTTGACTAAAGACTGCTCTCTGATAACACCCGCCCGGCGGCTCTACGTGCCCTACGAGACACAGGCCATCTCGATGCTGATCAGTGCTTATTTAGGACCCGGATCGCCGCGCCAAGGGACCTGGGTTCGATTCCCAGCGAGGCGGAAATTTGAATGAGTTTGAATTTCTGTTCTCAGTGTGGGTATATCGTCCATGGCACCCATGTATTATTATGATGGATATATCTGTACCTCAGCGCTGCAGCGAAGCAGCGGGCCGGTGAACGCCAGCAGCGGCGACGCGGTCACGGCGGTGTTGTGTCACGTCAACACCTGAAATACAGTTTTCAATACAATAGGGATGTTGACTAATTTTAGGATTCAATTTTATTTTATAGATAGAACCCCAATATTCACGAAAAAAATATTATAAAAATAATAATCTTCAATTTAAAAACAAAAATTGATAAATAAAAATCACTATCAAATTTCCCACCAAAAACGTCACGTGACGTCACTAAACTATCTGTCAATACTATCTGTCTACTAAGTTTGTTGAATTTCCATATAAAATTGTTCCAATGACGTCATATTCTCAAAATGGCGTTTGACGTCACGTGACAGTGAGTACAATTTTTAACATTTTTAATTAATGATATTTAATTTATTGTGATTGATTTCAATAAAAGAATCATAAATTGCCTTTTGGCCTTTAAATGTTACCACTAATATTTTAAACATAAATTTATATTAATTTATGAGTGTCAACATCCCTATTGAAGGACGATTCAATGAATGAATGTTTTGATTGGATTGTGGTTGAATGGGTTCGTCAACGCATCGCTGATGTGTTTGGTGTCGCTGATGTCCATGGGCTAGAATAGTCACGTCTGCTATTTCCATAAAAAGAGGGTCACGGGCTCCATCCACTCTTGAGTCAGCACCTTCTGAACAATGGACCAGGTCACCGTCACCAAGGCACCAATCCTGACAATACTGGCACAATGGTTCGATATATTACCCCCCGCTAGCTACTACCCGGCTTCTAAAACCGACTGTGAAATATTACTACTCACAAACTATTCATGTTGTTATTCACAGGGTCTGCGTCTGCTAGGTGTAGTCGGCATGTCTCTGAAGTCTTCTGTTCCATCAAGTCCCAAGTAATATATTTCATGGTCCCATCTTCTTCCACAGTACGGTGATGAGCTCCTGCTTGTGTCTATGCGGCTGGGCGTCAGGCACCGACTATAATAACAGAAGCAATTATGAAAAGCTGTTTTAGAACTTATCTTATGATATTGCTTCATGAACAGAGTTGTTGTTGTGTTGTAGTTGAGCTAGTTGTCGACAGAAGTGTCCACTTCTTCATATTTACATATTCAATACTTGCATTTGACATGTACATACATTAAGAAATTCACAATATGGAAAATCAGGTATTGACTTACACAACAGTAAGTATCTAAATAGAAAAAACATTACTGTTCTCATATTATTGCATCTCCTGGAATAGAAAGACTCCCTTAGGTTATTTTATAGTATATGTGTGTATGTGTCCAGTTTGAACCTAACAATTTGTAAGAATTCTGCATAATAAAGTAAAATTTGCAGATTGCAACATGACATACCTTGGTTGTGGTTCTTGAGTCAAGTTCTGTGGTTGTTGTCATCATCAAAAACCTGCAACATACATATTGTTACAAAATGAAGTCCCCCAGCCGCGACTGTCTATATGAACGCGATAAACTCATAAAGTACCAAACAGATTTTTGTACGGTTTTCACTAATAGATGGTGCGATTCCTGAGGAAGGTTTAGATGTATAATTCATTATGATTTTATGTAAATTGACCGAAATCCACGCAGACGGAGCTGCGGGCGGAAGCTAGTCATCAATAAAAGCATAAACCATTCTTCTAAATAAAAGCATGAATACAATTAGTTGACATGTTATATGGTATGAAGGAGGACCTATCAGCACACAACTGAAGGAAGTGGAGCTCCCGCGGCTGTCACCACTCCACGTCACTTTATGGTAACATGTTGCTAGATGCATTCTTCACTGTTTTGCTTTATAACTAAACATCTCTAACAAGTAATGATTGGTCACATCCTGCCCCACACCTCCACATACTGCCTACAGATTATCAATTGCAGCAGCTATCTGTAGCCAGCCCTAGCTCAAGTAATGACCAGGGACGGCGAGACCCATGGAGACAACCCACCTACAGACGCAGCACCCTTACAACATGTTGTTCCAAATTGGAACTGTTCAATATTATTTTATTATTAATGAAAATCATCATCATCATCATCCTACCCATTTCCCAATTTTATTTGGGGTCGGCGCAATATGTTTTCCTCTTCCACACTGATTATTATTAATGAAAATGAAAAATATAAAATTATTTTCTTTTATGGGAATAGTCAACAAACAAGCTGATGATCAACCTGATGGTAAGTGGCTATCGTCGCCCATGAACATCAGCGACACCAGAGGCATCACTGATGCATTGCCGGCCAATAATAATAATAATAATAAAATTTTATTTCGACCAACTTTGGATCGTATTTTGTTGTTAGTAAGTACATACCTTAAAAAACTAATGTTAGTATACTACCAACTAAACTACTAAAAACTTTTTTTTTTTTTTTTTTTTTTTTAACGTGTGGAAAGACCTTCGTCTCGTCCATCCGGCCACGGGAAGCCGGACAGGTATGTGGGACTTGAACCCACCAAAACCACACGGTGTCGACGCCTACCGCATTGGTGCCGGGACTGTGTGCTATTCTCGCTCCACTGCCCCGGCGCGGCGGCCGCTACCACGGCGGCCTCGGCACGGCGCGCTCTCTAGCCCCTCTCCTTGTCGAGAGGGTTGGAGCGGCCAGCGGGATGGCCCGTCCGCCTACTATTTCCCGCTAGGGTAAAGGCGCGCTCGACACCGGCGCGCCTTTCAACCCGAGCCGTTACGCCAGACGACGAATTCCCGTATCCGTCACCCGACCGGCTGTTGTTATGGGGCCAAGAGGTGCAGGCCGTAAGCCCGCCTTCTTCGCCCTGTGCGCCGGCGGCGGATAGCGAGGTCTGTAGAGTCCTCGCGCTCTCTCTCCGCCGCCTCTTTGCGGAGCATGACGCACTCCGCAAAGGCCTGCACCGCTGTCCACGACGTCTCACTGTCAACCATGCATTTGATCACGGTCGGCAGCGAGAGGTCGTCCCCAACGACCGCACGTAATTGCGCGCGGTCTTCCGCCCAGGCTGGGCAGTCCTCCAAGGTGTGCTGGGCGTCCTCGTCCTGGCATCCGTCACAGTGGTGGCAAACAGCTGACGGCTCCCGGCCCACCATTCGGCACAGATACCCCCCGAAGCAACCATGCCCGGATAGTATCTGTGTCAAACGGAATGTCAGGGAGCCGTGTCGCCTTGCCAACCATCGGCCTAAAACTGGACGGATCGCTTCGACGGTCCTACGCCCAGCAGTGGGCTGCTCCAGCCTCTGGCTCCACTGTAGGATGATGCGCTGACACAGCTCGTTGCGGCGTCCTGCGATCTCACTCGGTGCCGGTCGGTCACCCCGGTCTAGTGCCTCCTCGCGCCAAGTAAATAGGGACGCAAGGATTCCGGCTTCCAGGTCCCAGGGTATGCTACCGGCCAGCACGCATGCTGCCTCACATGAGATCGTGCGATATCCCCGAGCGGCCCTGATCGCCATCAACCTCTGCGGTCGTCGCAAGAGGGCGATATTTTGATTGCTCAGGGCCTCAGCCCAAACAGGGGCACCATAAAGGGCCATTGATCGCACGACCCCCAGGTACAAGCGCCTGCAGGACACCTCCGGCCCTCCCAGATTCGGTAGGAGCCGCGTCAACGCACCAGCCGCCGCCATCACACGCGGCACTAGCGCCGCAAAGTGGGCGCCGAAGTTCCATCTGCCATCAAGGACGATGCCTAAGTAACGCATCGTCGGCTTGATGGCGATTTGAACACCGCTAACCATTAGGCTCGAGTCTGGGGGAGGCCCCCGCCGAGGGCCGTGAAAACACAATGCCTCGGACTTTTCAAGGGCCACCTCCAGACCTAGCCGGCGGATCTGGCGCACCACTTGCGCTACTCCAGCAGTAGCGAGCAATGACGCATCGCGGAATGTGGCGCCGCGGGCGGTCACGAGTGTGTCGTCCGCATAGCAAACGACGACGACTCCCGGAAGATAAGCCGCCCGTAGCACCCAGTCGTAGCCGATGTTCCACAGGAGCGGTCCTAAGACAGAACCCTGTGGAACACCGCGCGTCATTGCACACTCCTTCCATCCGTCCCGAGCAGGGAAAATTATCCTCCTGTCTGCGAGGTAATCCCTGATGAGCCGGCGCAGGTAGAATGGCACCCCGTGGTAACGGAGCGCCTCCATAATGCAAGGCCAGGGGAGGGAATTAAAAGCGTTGGCGATGTCAAGAGACACCGCCACGATCACCTCACCGTGGGAGACCGCATCCTGCGCCAGGGACTTCACTCTCAGGATGGCGTGGATGGTTGACCTCTTCCGGCGGAACCCGTACTGGCCATCCGCGAGATTAGGTCCAACTCGCTCTAGGTGCTCGATAAGGCGGTCAGAGGTGACTCTTTCCAGCAGTTTGCCAGCCTCATCGAGTACAACGAGTGGACGAAAGCCCGACGGGGAATCCGCCGGACGTCCCTCCTTCCTTAGCAGAACTAAGCGTCCTGTTTTCCACGCCTTAGGGAACTTTCCCTGCTCGAGACAGGCATTCAAGAGCCCCCTCAGTCGCTCCTCCAGCGCCTCTGCGGCATCTAGGGCGGAGACCAGTGCTCGACCTGGAACACCATCGGGACCCGGAGCGGTATTTTTGGCGCGCAGCCTTCCCACAGCGGCACCAAACTCCCCCCGGGTTATTTCCGGGATTTCGTCGCGGTCCTCGCCCCTAAGCTCCTCCGGTGGAGCCATGCTCGGAGGTTGGATTGCCATTCCCCGCGGGAACAGAGTGGCAATCACTTGCTCGAGGAACTGTGGCTCCAGACTCTGCGTCAAGGGGACGCCATATGGCCGAATTTTGTTACGGACAAGTCGGTATGGACGCCCCCATGGATCACAGTCTAAAGTGGCCAGCAATTCCTCCTTGGCCTCTTCCTTCGCGGTCGCAATCGCGCTCTTCAGCGAGTTCTTCGCCTCCACCAGAGTCGTAAGCAAGGCGGCCTCTTCGGCGTCGTCTCGGCGCCGTCTCCTCCGGTATCGGGCGTACTGGCGTCGAGCCGCAACGCAGGCTTCTCTCAGTTGCGAGAGTGTCGGTGACCACCAATACACCCACCGTCTGGGAGGACGAGAACTGGCTCGGGGCATAGACGCATCACATACGGAGGTCATTGCTCCCCGGAACCACTCAACCTCATCCTCTACCAACACACTTACTGGCGCGCGGAACCAGCCTTGCAGTATGGCCGCCTCTTGCAGCAACTCCTTATCGAGGCGCTTTCGTTGCCACCGTGGGCCGACCTCGTTCGGGGCCCAGTTAGAGCTGCTCGGAGCGACCGAGGACGTGGAGAGATCGAACCGCACATAGCGATGATCGGAGAGATTCTCCACGTCTTCCATCACACTCCAGCTCTGAACAACACGTCGCGCAAGTGCAGGGCTCGCGAAAGCAACGTCCACTATAGACGAACCCTGCGGACGCACGCATGTGGGAAAAACTAACCTACTAAAAACTAACCTAACCCGGTGCCTCTCTGACTGGCTCGATTTGTCAGCACATGCACCATACTACAATGGTTCATGTACTGACAATCCAGCCTACCAGCAAACGCCCTCAGGATGCCATTGGAACTTGCCCGAATCCTGCGCACCAGGGATGTGCACCGTTTGCGCATGGTTGTGTAGAAACAGTCTACATGCGTATCGGCGAACATACCCGAAGCGCTACAGAAACGAGGCAGTCCCATCAGCATCCTGAAAGCATTATTGTATTGGACACGCAGGGCATTGTACTGTTTCTGCGTGTAGTTGATCCACAGGCTGCTCGTGTAGAAAGATGTACAAAATGATCTGAAAAGAGTAACCTTGACTGGGACACTACAACGAGCAAACCTGCGCGCGATCATATTTGCCCTTACAGACAACGCCCTGCGTTCCCTCTCTATATCCGCATCATCTTTCAGGTCAAAGGATATCACATGCCCAAGGTATTTAAATTGGTAAACCCTCTTAAGTGGAGTACCAGACAGTTTTATGTCTGGTACACTAGCGGGCAGCGATTTCCCTTTGGCCTGAAAGACCATGCACTCGCTTTTCTTGACGTTATAAATCAAGCCGTGACTTTGGGCATAGTTTTCACATATGCCCAACAGTTTCATTAATCCACACACTGATGCACTCAGCAACGCCATGTCGTCTGTGTAACTAATATTATTGAGACACACTCCGTCAATATGACATCCGACACGAGCGCTGCTGAGCTCCTCTATCAGTGCATTGATATAGAGGTTAAAGAGTTTAGGGGAGGTCAACCCCCCCTGCCTCACCCCGCACTCCAATCTATATGGCACCGAGTATGTTTCTGACCACCGCACGACCGACGAATAAAGAGAGAAGAGAAAGATAAAACTGAATTCTTATTAGATGTTGTTACTTACAGCTGTTCTAAAGCAAACATAATTTTCATCTGGTAGAGGGTGTGGAAGTTGCAGCTGCCCTGGGAAAAGAAAACACAATTAACTATTTTAAAGGCCATAAGGATACTCAAACACCTCCACAGTATAAATCTAGGTACTGAGTAATAGTATTACAATTCCATACATCAAACACTTACAAGTACCTACTTACATAACTTATATGAAAAACCTATGTAGATATCCATACTAATATTATAAATGTGAAGGTGTGTCCAGTGGCGGCCTTAGGGGGTGGCGAACGGGGCCACCGCCCGGGGCCTCGCGCTTGCAGGGGCCTCGCGCAATCATCCGAGTTCAAAAAAACTTTGTAGGCCAAAACAAAAATATAATTGCATAACTACGAACGGAATACTATGATGTACAGTCTTCGATCAGGTGTATTATAGATCAATGTATACAGCAAAATAACAATAAAAATACATAACAATGTTTATTTTTTATTATTTGTCTGTATATATAACAAAACCGAAACCTTTACAATATGCACCTAAGTCGTACTCGTACCTCTAGTATTCATTTTAGTTTATCTCTGGTTTTCTGTCGTGATCGTAATAGGTTTTTTGTGAATCTTACGTATTAAAATTACAAAAGCGTGTTTAATGTATGTGCGCATCAAAAGTAACAAAATGATTATTTACGTGATCGTAATTCTGGAAGAAAATTTAAATAGGGCAGTTCGAAAAGAAAACTAGCTCTCAAAGGAAAAGGGTAAATTTATACGAGCGAGTTCAAGGTCAAATTAAAGGTGTTAAAAAAACTGAATAATTATTATTAATTACTACTGAAATTCTAAGTGGACAGACTGTGGGCGACTACAAGTATTAAAAACGGTGACTTGAAAATACTTTGTGTAGTTTGTATTGAAATTTTGACAACTCATATTATATTCAAAATGCATATATTTAGTCTGAGTACGTTTTGCGGGGTCCCGCCCAATTTTATGCGTAAAATAAAATTATTCAACCTAACGTGAACGCGTGTGATGTGATGTTGGTTGGTGACTTGGTGTGAAGGTAAACGCCAGGATGATAATAAATACCTTTTATTTAGACTGGAGGACTTCTACATACATTGTTAATGGCTGGCCGACATGGAGGGAAGAGAGTGAGATCAGAGACAATCGTATAGACTACAGGGTTTACATCATAGAACACAGACTAATAATGTTGATTCATAGACATGACAGATAGTATATGTAACATCTCCTTTTTTTTTTTTTTTTTTTTTGAAAAAAGAAAATTTTATTTTTTATATATGTACGAATTTACATTATACATACATATACACTTTCTCCCCTTTTCAGCCTGTAAAGATATAATTACAATTTTAAACAGAGGTAAGTACCTATTTAATTTAATACAACTTATGTTTACTTAAATTTAGTTATATTTTAATTACTGAGTTAAGTATTGCTTATCACACATTATTGCTGCTAATTACAAAAACAAACAAGTTTATTAATATATGTTTCTCAACATTTTCTGAACGTTACTGACATTTTACATTACTCTGTGGTAAAACATCATAAACTGACAAATGACAATACTGACATTCATGTTACAATCAAGTTCTTTTCAGTTTCCAAGTTCGCTTACAAAATATAAACAAACTGAAACAATAGTAGTCATACTTATATTTCCTGAACTATACTACTGACACACTATTAATTATTAATGACAACTATACAGTTATTGCATAAAGTATTAAGTTGTAAAGAGAGTCATATTATTATACTTAGATAAATCAAGACAGACTTCTTTACTTAGTATTCTGTCACCCATTCTTTGCAATATCTATGGGGAATATATACCATGCGAAAAGTTTTTGTCAATGGCATAAAGATCAAACTTAAAGATTAACCTCAGATACGCAGATGATACCACTGATTTTACATCAACGAAGGCAGAGCTTGCTCACCTTTTCCGCAGAGTAGAGCAATAAGGTGAACTTGTAGTGAGTATCGACAAAAAAAAATTATGCTTATTATCAGAAATAGTCAGCTCCTGACTAGATAAATAGACTGAAGAACTTGCGGACGTCCAATTTATCAACGAGTTTGTGTATTTTGAAGCGGCATTGTCAATTCAAGGAGATTGTGAGAAGGAAATCCAGATAAGGCTTCCAATGCTAGGCTAGCAATGGTGCAACGCACACATCCTACAAAAAGTCGGTCAGAAATAAAATCGGTGCATTCCGACCGATATCAGTGAAAAATGGAACGTTCGGAAATTTATGCGTTCTCACCGACTCACCGACAGTCGGCCACAAAATCGGTCATAAGAATCGGAGGAAAAATCGGCCCGATTATCGGTCCTACCAAAAGTCTGACGTGGGCGGGAAGCCTTAATTTTCATTGTCATGCTTGTTATGCCATAGAATCATGGAGTTACAGAGGCGGCGGTGATTCGTGCAGAAATTGGGATAAAAATATTGTGTGTAGTGTGAATTTTTCATTCAAAAAAATGGTTGTCTGTAAAGTCGGTTTAAGGACGGTAGTTTAACGTGACAACGTGATGACAAACATTGATGAACTAGTGCTCGAATATAATATTATCTCTGGAAATTAACTTATAATTAGAAACTTTTATCTTTATACTACAACGAAATCTAGAACTCCTGAACTAAACTATTTTTTCAGCAAGTTCCTTTCTGACTTAATTGTGTATATAGTTTTGTTCATCGACGGAATAAGTGATTACGATCAAACAGTATTCAGTGATGAAATGTCGTAAGTGATATACTTTCTAAAATATTTGAGTTTAAAACCGTAGAAAAATAAAGACATTGACAAAAAATGTGTCAATTGACGGAGTACATTACAATCATTGAAATATAATGACGTAAAACAGACATCTCGAACAAAATCAGGGCCGTCTTTAACCTATTGGAGGCCCTGGGCATATTAGGATAATGGGGCCCCTATGACTTTAACAGAACACTATTTTGTTATAATACATAAAGAAGGTAGTTAAGGAAGCTTCTAGATTTATTTTATTGACAGTCACATTCAATGTATTCATTGTGTACATAATGTAATATAATCCACAAAAGTAACTCTTTTAGCATTCACAGGTTAATACTTAAGAATCTATGTTGATTGAAGAGGAACCCTTCTAGATTTGAGATGGGCAAAATCGTTAATCACTTCTTCAAAATCAATATTTTTGAGCACATCACATTCTATTGACATCAGCGACAAACTGGTTAATCTCTCTTGAAGCATTGTACTTCTCATTTCATTTTTTATTCTTTTCAATTTGGAGAAGGATCGTTCTCCACTGCAGTTGGTTACCATCATGCTTAAGAGCCATTTCGCGGTTAGACGCGCGGAATGAAGAATTTGATGTCAAAAATTAGTATCATAAGAAAGATATTAATGCTGGCAAACGAACTCATAAAATAGATCAATCCTTCATCTTGGTATTATTTACCGGAATTTTGAAAATATTAATTAGTTTTTGCGTAACTCTCAATCTAGCATAACTATTTTTCAGCAAAAGGACGACAGAGTCAATTTCATACACTGATTTTCTTTATTAAATCTTGATAAATTGAGTAAAAAAAAATGTCTAGAGAACACTCATATATTATATTTTGTATTTATTTCAAGAGATATACGATTACTATCATATTCGTTTCCAAATTAATTCAATAACATTACCAATTTTCATGGTTTATGCCATGACTTTACCATCGATTTTTGTATTCAATAAAGCGTATTTCCCATCAAAAATTTATGTAGTAATAAAATATGGTCTTAGTCGAATATGACACGTAATTTTTTTTTTATCTTACAGCAAAAAATAATTTATTACAACGAATTTACTTTACCATATAAATATACGAACTGGCGTGAATCAAATCAGTTGGGCTCAGGGTCTTTTCACTTCATACAAAGCATATTTTAATTGTAAGGTCACATACCGTTAGATGGCGCTTTAATCATAATTGTAGAAAATGTATTAATTAAAGTAAAAATTTTAAGTTTTTTATTACGTAGAACTAATTTCTATAATTTTAAGATACTTGCTGGTAATGCAAGGTTCGAAAGTAATAATTAGGTCAAAATGTTTCTATAATCACCAAATGCGTAAAACGTAATGCGTCCATTTTGATTGTCAATTGTTGACTGACAGTGACAAGTGTCAAAATTGACAGTGTCAACTATCGAATCAAGTTGGTTCATATCTAATTTAATTTCATTCTGTTTCCATTTGTGTTTCGTGAATGTGCTCCGTTGTATTTTATGGTGATATTCCTGACGACCTGGCTCTCCCTTGGACTCCGAAGACTCTGTTAACGATACCTGACCCACGCAAACGACTTTGGACTTCGATTTGCATCACGTTTTGGACATTGTTGCTGAGGAACATGGCTGGTTCTGTAAGGAGTTGCTGTGTTCCATTTTGTGGTAAAACTCGTAAGTAACTTCATTTTACATTCAATAATGTATTTAAACATAATAGTGGTATAGTTAATAGTATCAGGCGTTACTTTGCGGAAATCCATTGTTATTTAGTATTAGTCTACTTTGCAACAATCCGCGGTTAACATGTATGATGGTACTTTAAGACATGCACGGCACTTCCCTCCTTCCTACAACGGAAACATGCACTGCGGATTATTGCAAAGTAGACTAATACTAACATAATAGTAATGTAGTTGAGTATGGGATGATAGAATCGTTTAGTACGACAGGTGATACAACAAGACAAGAAGATTGTTGCTAAAAAAGAAAGAATGATACTTGTTTATGAACAACGGTTCAAGAATTATTTGTATTATAAATAAAATGTTTCATGATGTTGAAGAGAATAAAGAATGAGTACCTCTTGAATTCCCTAATATCTACATTATTTATTAATCAAATTCGCACAGTGTCTAATAACGAATTTATTTTAAAACAGGTAATAACTATAATATATATACTACACACACACACACACACTATACTATAATATATTGCTAAGATTTTAAACACATACAGATAATGAATACATACAGGGTTATTGGTTATAGGTCACCATCCCGTGAAGGGGTAGTAGGATACATAATGTACTTAGTCTGGCCATAAATACTGTTAAAATTAAAAAAAATAAACAAAATATTACATTTGAATTTGGAATCTATCATGTTTGTGTCATGTGTGTGAATGTTTGTGTACCGGGCTTTTAATAAGTACAATGAGACCTCCTCTGTTCAACCCAATAATCCTATATAATAATCTTGTAAGGTCTATTTTGGAATATGGAAGTGTAATTTGGCGTCCACATTTTGCTACTTATATGTTACGGATAGAGAGAATACAGAAGAGGTTTGTGAGGCATTTGGTGTGTTCCAAAGATAAACCAAAAGGCGAATATTCCTATAAAACGTCAATAGAGCATTATAAAATCAAAGACTTAAATACTCGAAGAGATGCACTTGATCTATACTACATTCACATTCAAATCGGACCCGATGTAAACAAACCATTAAAATTCCTCTATAGGGTTTTCACAAACTGATTTGTGTTTCGTACACCAATTATGTATTATAGAACTAAATAATAATTATGATATTTGTGACATCTTAATTAACTCACTATTGAACTATAACAACAACACACTAAGAGAAAACGAGGTAAAAACCAACATCTTATTACACTTTCATCAATAAACAATTCTTGCTCCCACATCCTTAATTACAAGGAGCAATTTGGAACCTTTTAGCAAAATATAATGTTTTGGTCTATGTGTATAAATAGAAATGACTACCAAAACCGTATAGCGATAATTGTGCGAACGTGCTCTGCAAATTGGTCGTATTATATTCCGGCATAAATAAGTTTCATTTCACGCAGTATACTTAAGAATAAATCTTATTACAATAAATTAACTAAAGCCAATCTTCATTTTATTATATCCAAGACTATATTTTTTTATACATTATTAATTATTCCTTCTATTATTAAGGTATTAAATTATAAATTTATCTAATTTGAAAAGATAAAAGAACGGTTGCGTTCCGTTCGTACTTTTTCCGCGGGTACAGATGTTATAATATTACGTACTCTGTAGCCATAGACCGGCTCGCAGCCGTCCGCCATTACATGTTCAAGAGATAACAAAACTCAAATCAAAAGGTCAAGAAATAAAATTCTAATATGGAGGTGAAAATATTTAAACAAAATAAAAGAAAATGAGAGACGAAGGCCGTAAATTATATTATACCGATGAAACATGGATCAATGAATGTAAATATTTAATTGAAATTTTATGTATCATTTCTTACAACTCAAGTAAACACAAGTGAATTAAAGCCATAATATCGGAGTTATTCAAAGTAGTTTAGGTCTATTAGTCCCTTGAACTGACTGAAGTATACAATGTAAACTTCAATGTAAGACTTGGGGGGATATTAATAACCTATTATTAATTGTTTGATAATAGGTAATTTCTGTAGATTTGAAGTTGAGTTTATTAAATTGTCTTCCTTGGATATGTTATGCTACTTGTATGCTTATGCTTCATAACCGGCGACCGTATAAAACATAGACGAGTAACTTACGCTATAAAATGACCCAACGTAAAAATACACCGAAGTAGGCGGAGCCTAAAAATTACACCAAACGAGCTGTCAGTCTCTGTTTGGTCGAGTCGCAGAAAAGTAGTAACAAACTTTCAACATTTAGAGATATTTACCACGAAAATGCTGAAGTATGAAGTGAAATAGTATATTAATCGTGTAGGTGTTCATCAAAAGAACATTGGAATCACATTTCAC
Organism: Thymelicus lineola; assembly: GCA_963932265.1. Classification (NCBI taxonomy): domain Eukaryota; kingdom Metazoa; phylum Arthropoda; class Insecta; order Lepidoptera; family Hesperiidae; genus Thymelicus; species Thymelicus lineola. The sequence goes on from OZ010706.1 coordinate 9,349,163, forward strand.
AAGTAAATTTGTCCTAAATACGTGAGTTTTTATTTAAATAATGAAAATGACCGGACCGCCATGTTTTACGAATACATTGCTTGATAGTTGCTTAGAAATGTTTTATAGTTATAATAAACTGCAATGAATATCGTTCTTTATTATTCGAACGTAATGGATGGTATAATGCATTATATAGGGAGGCATCATTGTCTGTGAAAATATAATTTAAATTATGTTAAGTTAATATACCTACTTACTACTTACGGAATTTTACGGAATCAGCTCTATACTCTATATGTATGTCCAATTGGTTTGACCGTACGTAATACTTATAATTATGTTAATGCTACATACATTGAATAGTGTAATTGTTTTATTATTTTACCTGAATGCTGCCTGAATACTCAAGTATAGAAAGGCAGCCTGACTTCAAAATATGTATAAACAAGCTAATACTTAATTATATTTTCAGTTTTGAAGTCGGTCTATCTATAAAAATTTTATATTATTATTTAATTTTTCCGTAACAAGTTTGGCGGCAGACCCGTAGTCCATATATTAGAAACGTCATTAAATATGCACGTAATATTTTAAAGGCACCTTACTTATTTACATACATTTTACAAAAAAAAAAATATATTGCAAAAACTATTAAAATATATTATTACAAAAACCAAATTTGACCGAACAAGCGCTGATCTATTTACTACAGACACATCCCCGCGCTATGGCGCACTTTTAATTCAGAAAAGCCCCTCTATGGTTTATACATCTTTGATATTTGATATAAACAATATCATTATTATTTTGTGCTTTAAAATTCGGTTTTATAATATTTTTATTTGTACCATCATTGTATAATATTTTTGTTTGTTTTAGTTGTTGACCCAACCTTAACCAAGGAATTGAAAATAACCATAATTATGTATTGATTGCGATTACTAAAACCGTATTTTATGTTCCATGATATTATAAATCATTAATAAAAAAAATTGCCTATGATAATTATTTGCTGTTCTTCATTTCGCATAACTTCATCCTCCTCTGATCGTACCATCCTTTCATTGGGCGGTGAGAGCGGGCAAGCGCTATACAAATCCGATCATTACCGACTTTTTCCGTCATTTCATTCTAGTTGCCGACGTACCAAAAAATTATCTGTTTTTACTAGAAGTTACGCTTCTATGTTTTTTGTGTTGTGTTCGTAGTTCAGTGGTCTCGAACCTACCGATTTTTCGGTATTTCTCCCGATATTGGCTCTGTCCTACCGAAATACCGAAATGCAACGATTTTTCCACGATTTCAGAGAATACGTGAAAATTCTTCCGATTTTTCTACCGATTTTACATAATTTTTAAGTTGGCAAACCTTTTCATTTATGTTTTACGTTTAAGGGAATGGGGAATCCCTCAACCCATTGATATATAAATTAAAGAGGATCTGTTATAATGTCATATAGATACTTAGTTATGGAATAGTTTAAAAGACGAAATAATAAACATAATGGCGTCCTTGTCTAACGTATGAAAATAAAAACAATTCAACTCTTATGCGCAAGAGTTTTGCTTTCACTGGCAATTATTGTCATGAAGTTAAGCGCGTGCCGTGTTCGCCATTTTGGTGTGTCTCTTTACAACAGTGTAAACTGTGACTTATTACTAAGTTACTAAGGTACTAACTACTAAAACCCACTTTGACAAAGGAATGTCAAAGTCACGTCAAAGTGGACATTAGCAGAAACAAAACCGCCATGTTCCAGTTGCGTAGGTATGGACGTTTTTTTCGTAGGTAGGGCAGCTCCAGATACTTTTCTTTCTCTGAGCCTCAACCATATAATTAAGAACCATATAATTAAGATTCGTCCATACATTTTTACAGAGTAAGATTGCCAGTTACAAAATCTACGTGAAAAACAGACAAAAATATTATTTTTTGTCCCCGTCACCGTGGCCGATTATATTATACATACATATTGTTTGTCACAAGTGCAAACAATGTGTGAGTTGTGACAAACAATGAAGAGTGAGTTGGTTATTTGGAGATTTAAAGTTTCGTTTGTTTTTTAAGCAGAAAATCGTAGTAAGTTTAAGTATGCAAGTTTAAGTACGATGGTTATTTTTATCGATAACGGCGTTGCGCCCGCGCGACATGCTCAACTTAAGTCCTACAACTCGATGTTATAACAATGTATATCCTTCAGGGTTGCCAGACGTCGCGGAGTGAGAGATCGTACGGCGGGTAAATAAAAAGTCGTATTTCCTAAGAAAGCTCCAAAAAAAAAATAGTACGATTCTATATATTGTAGTATACACACTACTATCTCCGTAAAGACTTTTACTGGTCATTTTGCTCAGCATTTCTTGAGTTGGAGAAAAATTTACACAACAGCCAGAGCGTTTTATATATTGTTTTGCCATAAGTGTGCCAGTCAAAGTCTCGTTGCTGAGTTTATTTCGGATTTTGGTTTTGATGAGATTTACGGAACTGAAGCACCGTTCACAGTCAGCATTAGAGTGAGGAAGGCATAGTAAATCGAGAGCAAATTTTGCTATTTCACGACAATCATCAATATTCGATATTTCTGCCCAAAATTCATCTGGCGGAAGAGTCACATCTACTTTGTTTATAAGTGTGGGTAATGTTCTCCATTCATCGTCCACTTTTTGCATGGTTTCACCGCTTGCGATGCGGGGCACGGTTATCATTAGAGGTAACAAAGTGTTTACCTTGTTTCTGTAAGATTCTGACATAGCGTTGGTAGGTTCGATAGCATCCAATTTTGATAATACGGAGTCATTCAAGTCATAGCGTTTTTTTATTTCTCGAGCACTTGATATCAAAAACTTGCGGCAGCGGTGAAAAAACTCTGCGCATTTTTGAGGGTGGCTAGTGAACTCTTCACTAGTTATATCTTGCATTACTTTTATGCCTAAATACATTTGCCGGTCGGCAAGATATTTTTCCTGGTAATCTATATTAATAGACGAGAGTTCAGTCCTGTTAACATATTCTCTATCCATAAAAGATAGTTGGGTGGGCGTTGGTGGGCGTTTCATATGAGTACTTGCGAGTACTTACCAGGTACGAGTATCGAGTACTCAGTATCGAGTATCGCGAACAAAAGTATCGATACCTACTCAGTATCGAATGTATCGTTCGAACCCTACGCGCGCCGTACTTTTCTTCGATCTTCGACTTATGTGCCCTGGGCCCATAACCTGATGATATTTTCAAAGAATACGCAGTTTCTCGTAGAATTAAGTTTTATTTCAGCCGAACTTGAAGCCGTAATAAAATAAAATAGACATTTACAGATCAGTACACGTATGACATCCGTACCAGTCACGTGACATGCAATGCAATACAGATTAAACATTAGGGTGGTCATTTCTAATAATGTTGCCAGCCTTCAATAAATGTATGAACATTGCACATAATATTCAACAAACATCCTAACAGTGATTACCTCCATGATGCAACATTAAGCCGATTTTTTGCTTCTCCTTGGCTTCAGCATAATAGGCGTCAATATAAATAAGAAGTTTTCTCTTAAATAATTTCCAGTTAGTACCCATATCACCATCCATTGACAATGTTGCAAATTCCTTGGGCTCCATTATAAATCACAATTTATTGTTTTCCGCTGTCACCATGTAGTATTATCAAATCAAAGATCTAGTTTTATGTATCTTCAGTATTTTATATGTATAAGCTCAAAGCGTCCATTATAAATTACATTACAGTACAGTACCACAGATAATAAACAATACAGTGGTTTTAACCACAGTGTAATAATGAAAGTTAACACAGATTATCAATTACATTTTACAACAACAAGAAATGTATCAACATAGATTTATATTATTAGGCTATAATTAGACATACTTCAACTAGACATACAACTCGACGGGAGACAAACACATTAATTAACACGAGTAAAACCAACGCAAATGACACACAAGTACTCTGCGCTGCGACCGCAATAGTCTTGGGTAGTTCGCGAACGACCTAGGTGGGAAGAGCGCTCCTTTAGGTGAACTATGCGAACTAGTTCATTGAAAATCCCGCTCTTATTTCTTTTTATATTTCTGTTAGCGTCCACTTTACTAGACAGTGGCGCTATGTGACCAACCGAATTATTTACTTTTACTGTGCGCGCCTTGATATTTCGATATCGATACTAAACAACTTCAAATCCCCATGGTTGAAATTTTATCAAATCATATGAAATCATAACAATCGTCAACTGAAGTATTGCTGGCTAATTATCAAACAGAATACTAATACCATTTATGTCATATTTTACGGTAAGTTTAATTAAAATTAAAAATTTTCTCTTCTATTCATGTATACATAATATGTAACTAGTCCAGCCATAAGTTCTGTTACAAATGAAAATGCTTTTTTTAAATGAAGTAATATAATATTAATAAAATTTATACCTACATATTTATTAGTCTCAGCAAAAAACAAAAAAAACATTCTATTCGAAATGGCCACCTTTGGCTTTTATACAGGCCTTTAATCTGTTTGGCCACAAATCTATGGATTCACGCACTGTTTCCAAGGGAAATTTCGCCACTGCTTGCTCCAAAGATTTTATAAGAGACTCAATGTCGCCGTGTCGTTTAGAGCAGGCCATGTCCTCTAAAACTGACCATAATTTGAAGTCTAAAGGGTTGAAGTCTGGGCTAGATGAGGGCCAGTCTTCAGCTCTTATAAAGTCCGGAACATTGGTTTCAAGCCCAAGCTTTGCGCATGGTTGTGTAGAAACAGTCTACATACGCATCGGCGAACATACCCGAAGCGCTACAGAAACGAGGCAGTCCCATCAGCATCCTGAAAGCATTATTGTATTGGACACGCAGGGCATTGTACTGTTTCTGCGTGTAGTTGATCCACAGGCTGCTCGTGTAGAAAGATGTACAAAATGATCTGAAAAGAGTAACCTTGACTGGGACACTACAACGAGCAAACCTGCGCGCGATCATATTTGCCCTTACAGACAACGCCCTGCGTTCCCTCTCTATATCCGCATCATCTTTCAGGTCAAAGGATATCACATGCCCAAGGTATTTAAATTGGTAAACCCTCTTAAGTGGAGTACCAGACAGTTTTATGTCTGGTACACTAGCGGGCAGCGATTTCCCTTTGGCCTGAAAGACCATGCACTCGCTTTTCTTGACGTTATAAATCAAGCCGTGACTTTGGGCATAGTTTTCACATATGCCCAACAGTTTCATTAATCCACACACTGATGCACTCAGCAACGCCATGTCGTCTGTGTAACTAATATTATTGAGACACACTCCGTCAATATGACATCCGACACGAGCGCTGCTGAGCTCCTCTATCAGTGCATTGATATAGAGGTTAAAGAGTTTAGGGGAGGTCAACCCCCCCTGCCTCACCCCGCACTCCAATCTATATGGCACCGAGTATGTTTCTGACCACCGCACGACCGACGAATAAAGAGAGAAGAGAAAGATAAAACTGAATTCTTATTAGATGTTGTTACTTACAGCTGTTCTAAAGCAAACATCATTTTCATCTGGTAGAGGGTGTGGAAGTTGCAGCTGCCCTGGGAAAAGAAAACACAATTAACTATTTTAAAGGCCATAAGGATACTCAAACACCTCCACAGTATAAATCTAGGTACTGAGTAATAGTATTACAATTCCATACATCAAACACTTACAAGTACCTACTTACATAACTTATATGAAAAACCTATGTAGATATCCATACTAATATTATAAATGTGAAGGTGTGTCTGTTTGTTTGTCCCTCTTTCACATCATAACGGAGCGAAGTTATTGTACGCATTTTGTGTAGAGATAGTTAATGAGGCTGAAGAGTAATATTAGCTACTTTTTACTTTAGACTAACATAAAAAGGAATGAGCAAGTCACATGAAAGAAATCTAATGTACTTACATAGCTTATTTTCGGCCTCCCTGCGTTATCAATGTCTGGATACCTGCAGCACGACGTGGTAGGTTGCGGATACTCCTGCTGGTGACTAGAGAGCCACACGGGCGGCTTTGCGTTTTTCGGATATCTTCCAATTTTCAGAAATCTTCACCGCGAAACCGACCGCGAGTATCCTACCGACTGCGCCAATTATATATACGTGCGGCTGCAGGGGGATACAAAAAGACCGAAATCGATACTTAAAATATTTAATTCAAATCGAATGTTACAGATTTGAAATAAATTGATTAATTCTAAGTACTAGTCTACATCACGTTATTGTCTGAACTAAATTCATTCCCACGATACAAAAATGCTGAAGACGAGCTTTATCATTCACACGGTTGCGATGATGTCGAGTCGGCAGTTCCTTCATCGAATAAGGCTCCAATCGCATACTAAGGCTCGATTCAGAAGACTATTATTTAACAAGTCGAGGCGGATATTTACCTACTGTGATAATATTATGTTATTTATGTTGAATTGGATTGGAGATGGAAACTTGAGTAAGATAGCTGTTGAAGCCGTGTCAGTGTACGGCTACATCAGAAGTAAATGCGTTCGATGACGAGCACCCAGCGATCAAAGGGGTCCACTGGAGACATGAGGGCGGAGGCGCTCGAGGACGAGCGCACGTCAGGATAGCCGTGCCGGCGAGCGACTTCTTTGGTTCTACAACGATCGATTGATACAGATGCTGATGATGTCATACGAGAAGAGTTATGAAGAAAAACTTAATATTTAGAATATGGAATATGTCACTTTATTTAGAACATTATACCTAATAGGTACGTAGGATATTCTAATTCTATCATTGATCACGGAGTAGTAGAGATTGTTATCGATGTGAACGTTAGGATAACTGAAAATATACTTATCTTGGTGCAAAGCAAACGGAATATTATTGAATAACCATTATCATATTATAATACCTTTTCTTCCACATATTATATAAAAATATATGGTATATGTTTATAAAAATATACTATAGTAATAAAAATAATAATTAGACCTTTTTATTTCTTAAATAGAAAATTCAATTTACAATTTCATAACGACTAAAAAGCATGCAATGCAATCTATATTCTACACAAATAATAAAACTGGAGAATCTATCTGTGATTTCGAAATAAATGATTTAAATAAATAAAAAGTCTTCAACTTAAAGTTAAAATTATGCCATATTTTTTTATTATAAAGTTCTAAGTTTTATATATTTCTTGGGACTCCTCCATTTTTGTGTTTGGTGTTTTGCAAAGAAAGTTATGATGTCGTTATTTTGTGTAGTTATATAAATGTGTTGCCAGTAATTTTCAAATGACGTTGTAATGTTTTTATATTGTGAAGCATATTATGAATCTGCTAATAATACAATAAATGTTAAACCACTTTGAAGCAGTACCTACTGGATTGTGGCAGGATCAAATAAAATTCATTGCCGTAAAAGAATAAAATTTTATTTCATATTATCTTCTTTACAAAGTTATACCTACCTTCTTATTTTTATTACCTTTATTTTACATACTTCTACTTATTAACTAAGACAAATTAATACAGAAAATATTTCCTTTTAGTACAAATTATGGTACAAAGTATTATTAAACTATTTTAAGTCAATTACTTAAAATAGTTTACAAGAAAGCTCTATGAACAAGCGTTACTTTCAATGCGGCTACCATATTATAAAGGTGAAGACAATTACATTTATTTACGAAATCAACAGTTACTTGATGTAGTCTTTGAAAATTGTTTCTACAATTCATAGATGCTCGTGAAGCAGACGTAACAGAGCCTCCTGTGTTGTAAATAAGGAACTTTATTTAAAACCCGCCCCAGAAAACGAGAGTGATGTTCTGGTTATTAAAGACGAAGATGGGAGTGATGAGGAATGCGGTCCTATGGACAAGGTGAAAGAGGCCAGTGCAGAAATCAGAGCCCTTGTGATGCATATGTTCAACATATGCAAGAGCAATGGCAGTGACCGAGCCAACAAGAAAAAGCTGCTGGATTTCACATTAAGAATATGGACTGCTATTGACAGTGAATTAAAGCCGTTGACTCTTAAGGGCGAAGAAAAGAACAATGTCGAGGATGATGAAGGTGTTCAAGTCACACAACTCACAAGACTCGCTTTTATCCGCGGCTCTACGCCCGCGAATTCAAATGGTTCTAACAATGAGTTGTTTAACATGCTTTCACATCATTTCATTATTGACATAATGCACATAATGTCATTATTGACATAATATTTTAGAAGAAAACTTGATGAACAAGCGGAAGATTCAACACGACTACAATAATTATTACAAATTGAGACAATCAAATAAAAAAAAATAGTTATTTGATGTAGTCTGTGAAAAATGCTCGTACAATTTATGGAAAGATCAGATTTATTTAAATATATATTTTTACACATATACATAACTCGTAGAGTTCTTAGTATTTAATACCGCCATCGCTGTTTTCTGCTTTGCCCAAAGGCCGGCTGTTAGAGAATGCTCTTACCATGCTATGATTGTTTTAATTACATCTATGATCTCCACACAAAAAATAATACCATAACATTGCTTCGTAACGACGCGAAAGAGGGACAAACAAACAAACACACATTCGCATTTATAATATTAAGTATGGAAAGTATGGATATGGATTAGTATGGATGCATCATAATGAATCTTCCCATGAGAATGAGGTGTTTTACCGCGGTAAAAAGTAGCTTACGTTACTCTCCAGCCTCCTAACTATCTCCACAAAAAATCATACCATAACATCGCTCCGTTACGACGTGAAAGAGGGACAAACAATCAAACAAACACACTTTCGCATTTATAATAGATATTATAGTATGGATCCTCCTAATGTTACGTTTGCAAGGACAGATATACGGAAAATATATAAAGGCTCCTGGATTTTACATGTATAAAACATGGACTGCAAACGTAACACTAGCTTCATAATTGACCACATAAACTATAGTCACGAAAACTTGTTAAAGCTGCTGGATTTTACATATAAAACATGGACTACCATTTCGATCGAAACTACATACAATTTATGGAAAGATCCTCGTGAAGCAGACGTAATGTTACGTTTGCAAGGACAGGGACACGGAAAAAATATAAAGGCTCCAGAATTTTACATGTATAAAACATGGACTGCAAGCTTCGTTATATTTGGCCAACAGCTGCCAGTTAAAACTGCTGGATTTTACATATAAAACATGGACTACCATTTCGATCGAAACTGAATCGTAAAGACTGGATGTCTGAAATATATTTTCAGTCAGCTCTATTCGGTGACAAAAAACAATTACTTAAAATATTTTAGAAGAAAACTTGATGAACAAGCAGAAGATTCAACAAGGCTACTATAATTATTACAAATGGAGACAATCAAATAAAAAAAATAGTTATTTGATGTAGTCTGCGAAAATTGTTCGTACAATTTATGGAAAGATCAGATTTATTAAAATATATATTTTCACACATATACATAACTCATAGTTCTTAATATTTAATACTAACATCTCTGTTTTATGCTTTGCGCAAAGGTTGGCTGGTAGAGAATGCTCTTAGCATTAAGCTCGCCTTTTATACCATCTGTAATAAGTATTATAAAGTTTAAATAAATAAATAAATGGCCGTTCAGCTGGTGATCTTCTAGTTTATCTTACGCACCGGTGGGCTCAAGGTATTGATCGCAACGGGGAACCCTGGCAGTCAGCCTAGATATCGCTTGGGCCTTCGATTGGGTCTGGCACAGGGGCCTCCTCAAGAAGCTACCATCTTACGGTCTCCCTGAGGGGTTATGCAATTGGGTAGCCAGTTTTCTATCTGAGAGACATCTATAAATGCTGGCGTTCCCCAAGGGTCTGTGTTATCTCCTACGCTATTCATTCTGCATAGACCAAGACACGGAAAAATTGTTAAAGCTGCTTGATTTTACATATAAAACATGGACTGCCATTTCAATCGAAACTAAATCAAAAATACTGGATGTCTCAAATGATTTTTCACACAGAATTATTCAGTGACAAACTCCAATTACTTAAAATATTTTGAAAGAAAACTTGATGAACAAGGGAAAGATTCAATACGGCTATAACATATAATGTAATTATTACAAGTGAAGACAAATACTTTGGCAAGGACCAAGACACGGAAAAATTATTGAAGCTGCTGAATTTTACATTTAAAATATTTAGTACCATTTCAATCGAAACGAAATCGTAAAGACTAGATGTCTCAAATAATTTTTCAGTCAGCATTATTCATTGACAAAATCCAATTACTTAAAATGTAACATTCAACATGACCACAATAATTACACTGGACAGCAAAAATAACGGGTCATTTAGATAAACCGCGATATCTCCCAAAGTTATTTACATAGATCCCTCGTATAAATAATATGTTATAGGCAGATTTATGACGCTAATAATACATATCAAAAGAGGTTGCATTTGAACAAGTTACAGCTTTAAAAAAAAGAAATTTCCGACTGGTTATTGGTCAAACCGTATTAGAAATTTGATTTACAGCATGCCACATCGTCTTAATGAAGCGATACGGACTCGTGGAGGAAATACAAGACATTAAATTTACAGAAAAGTTTCATTTTGCAGATTAACTGTGTTGTATATTTTTGTTGTCAAAAGTTAGAAGTGTTTTTTTTTGTATTTTTAGTACTTAAATAAAATTATATAGTTAACAAACGTGTTATATATTTTCTTTTATGCATAAGTCAGTCATCTATAACATACTACAGTTTCACTAGTTTGTGTAGTGTAGTTAAGAAACTATCACACTTTTTATAAGCGACCCGGAATTTTTGCGGCCCAGTGTATTAAGTGAAGACAAACAGTCGGGTTGGTCCGCCGCATCGAGCACATAATTATGTGCTCGATGGTCTGCCGTGGGCGCAGCAGTGAGCGCGATATGGTCGAAATTTATTTATTTATTTATTAATCGTAACGGAGAAAACTTCAAAAAATTATATAATTTATGCATGTAAAATAATATTTAAATACGAATTACGACATGGAACAAACTTTTAGTAAGAGATTATACAGGGAAATATATCAATTTAAAAAAATACAACGACGGCAAATAATGTAATAATATTCATGTTTTTGATTTTTTTTTATTATTTGTTGACAACGAGCAGATATACCGAGTGATGGGACGTGGTCACCGTTCCGTGGACATCATCAACACAAGTCGTTTCCAATGCTGACCGAAAAAAAAGAATGGAAAAATGAGATAAAAGTTTTAAATACGATTTACGACACTAAACGTATAAAATAAGGGCCGCCCATATAAAAGCTGTGGTTGAAGAGTACTCGACAATAAAACGCTATTAAATCGATTTTGAAGAACGAAGATTAAATGAAAGAACGAAGAATTTCAGGTGGTTGAGCTGCCGATTAATTACCAATTGGAGTCAAAATTTTGTTGCAGGACATTGTTCTCGGTAACTGCAACAAATATATTTAAAATATTAAAACATGCGAGAAAGGCTCTCAATAAAATAATTTAAAAAGTAATGAGGAGATGTTAATTAAAATTAATTAACTAGGTACCTGTCTTTAAAGAGTAGATCCTCGTAAGCATCCGATTGGTGAAACTTGTTGTCGAATATTTTTCGTATTATTGAATACATCATTGGCTGCAAAAAAAAATATCATTAGAATAAAATCAGAATTTTCGTATGTGCGATATTTTCAAACTGTGAATGTTTCGGAGCACGCGCACCTAAATTTAAATCTATTAAAATTAGGCTCGATTTTTCCCGATTTTCTATAGCGTAACTTTTTAGACATAGTTTAATCTATGATTTAAGTAGTTACGCAAAAATTAAATAAATAATAGAATGTCATATAATTATATGTTTATAATTTAACTGAAGAAATCTAAAGGAAAGCAATGTGCAAAAAATGTACAAGCAAAACGTATTTATTTTTTTATTTATGTACACTTTATTGACCACAATATAACAATATTAACGGAGAAATGGCGAGCTTAATGCTAATGCATTCTTTACCAGCTAACCATTAGGCCAAACAGAAAAAACCACGATAAAAAGATAAAGAAAATAAGAAAAAAAATTGCTAATTGAATTCAATAATATATATAAAAATATTATAATATGAATATATATATATTAAATATATATTATACATATAAATATACATATTCTGACATATCCAAATGAAAACTTAACAATTATGCTTTATTTTCCTACGGTTTTGAACTCAGATATCTCAGAAAGTATACCACTTACGACATTTCATCACTGAATACTTTTTGATTATAATCAATCAAGGTTTTTTCAAAATGTCGGATTTGTAGGTATGCCAGGCTCCATACAAAAATGTTGGAAGCCCTTTCAGTAGTCAATTAGTCAGTTTAATTAGCTTCATATCTACTTATAACTACACACACCGTCATATTTAGCGGAACATAAAACAAAGGTTTGATATCAGTATCATATAAGGTTGCTGGTTATACGTCATTTAATTTAAAAGAAATATTTTCAAATTAAGAAAACAACTGAACATCACATTTTATGCAATTGTTTTAATTTTATTCAAATACACCTTATCTGGAGCGAACTTCGAGTATTTCTTCCTTCTGAGTTTGATTTAAAATGTCATTGAAATACTGTTTTTTGTTAGTTTTTTTTAATCGCGTATCTTTCTGGAGTTGAGGACTGAATTATGTCTGACTTAGCCCCAACGGAGATTGCCAGGGCACTCGAAATGCGAAGAAATGGTCAAACCTACAGAGTGATATCCAGAGATCTTCGTCGAACAGTTTCAACGATCCATCGCAGTATCCAACGGTTCAGGGAGACCGGTACTTATGTGAGAAGAGCAGGAAAAGGCAGAAAAAGACGCACTTCGAGTAGGGATGATCGTTTCATTCGGCTTCGTGGACGTAGGAACCCCCGTTTGACGGCCGTCCAAGCCCGACATGAGTTAGAAGCAGTGCGGGGTGTAACCATAAGTGAGCGTACGGTACGAAGAAGGTTCGGAGAACCTGTTTTGGGTTCATTTGTGCCCGCCAAGGCTCCAAGGCTCGAGGTAAATTATCGTAGGAACAGGTTAACTTTTGCTCAGGAACATCGACTTTGGAACGCGGACCAATGGAGTAAGGTATTGTTAAGTGATGAGTGCAGAATTCTCTTAAATCAAATTGACGGCAGGCAAAGAATATACAGACGCAAAGGAGAACGATACATTCAGACAAATTATGAAACTACAGTTGCATACGGTGGTGGATCAATAATGGTTGGGGCGGGCATTTGTTTGGAAGCTCGCACAGACTTGGTAGAGCTTGACAGAGGGAGTCTGACTGCAGACCGCTATATCAGAGAAGTTTTAGAAGAAAATGTCGTACCGTTTGCCCCATATATCGGTGACGATTTTGTTTTTATGCAGGATAATGCTCGGCCGCATACCGCTCGGGTAACTCAAGCTTATCTTAATGATATGAATATCACTGTTATGGAGTGGCCGGCGAGATCACCGGATATGAACCCAATAGAGCACGTTTGGGACTTGCTGAAAAGAAAAGTTAAGTCCAGAATTCCAGCTCCTGCCAACGTGGGTGAACTGCGAATCGCCGTAGTTGAGGAATGGCGGAGACTATCCCAGGAGACCATCGATAACATCATTCTCAGTATGCCTAGACGGGTAGAAACTTTAATAAGAGCACGTGGAGGAAATACGCGATATTAATCACCATTTTTCTAATTCAATTAATTGTTATTTTAATATTAATTTTCACTTTTCCCGGTTTTTACATGAAAAGTTCAAAAATGTACCATTTTTCACAAATAGCCTTTACTCGCAAAATCTGTTCTTAATGTGATCTCATTTTAAGTAAAATAAATGAAACTTTAAATAACAAAAGAAGTGTAGTAAGTAGATTTTAAAATAAAACCATATTTTTTTAATTATGGACCTTTTTTTGTGTTCCGCTAAATATGCCGGTGTGTTTAGTTAATGAGTTATATTAAAATATAATAAATATTATTAAAATTAAAATATAAATTAAGGGGAATAATAACATATATTATACATATTGCGGTTATAATAAGATATATTATGTACGTACCTTATTGCGGTTATGCCACAACCTAAATGTTGCTTCAGTACATCTTCATAGATTAAGTAATTAGATGTTTCCTTTTTACTAATGCTATATGGTTCTGCATATAATAAAAAAACTCTAGTATGTAAATGAATAATACTGTTTGTATGTACCTGATGATGTTGATGGTTGATAAATATTAACAATTTCTTGCAGTGGCTGTCTTTCTTGTGAAGATACAACAGTATTTCTCGAAAATGGACTTGAAACAGAATATATTTACCTGTTAATTTTATAACATTGAAATCTTTACTTATCCGCATATTAATTTTTGGAGTATTCTAGGCCTCCTCAAGTTAAGAGATCCATGCAACGCTTAATAGATTAAAGTCAAACATTGAAATTTTGTGGTAGTTTAAAGAAGTTTTTTTAAAGAAGCCCTTAAATTATCGCTAGTTGGTCGCTGGACACACTGTATATAACTTATCTAACATTGTATAAAATACTTACGAATATTTTCTGTTTCTACATCTTCCTCTATGTTTGCTGAATGTTGCCATAGAAATCGGGGATCTGAAAGAAAAATATTATAAACATATTATGAATAAATACAACATGTAGATTTTTTCTTATAAAGGCTGCTTAAGCTTATAACAATCAAATTCACAAATAAATTTTTAAACATACTCGAACTTGGTTACTGCATGAAAGTTTAGCCATTCAAAGTTATATGTAGATTCATAATTCATACGGTGTTTTATTATTGATGCTTTGACTTGGCAATCGGTTGATCAGGTACGTGGCACAATATACTGCCTCTCCCCACATTTCATCTTTTAATTTAGATTCGAATAATAGTGCTCTGACCTTTTCCAAAATAGTGCGATTAAGGCGTTCGGCTTTGCCATTTAACTGGGGCGTGTAGGGAACAGTGTAATCTATTTTAATTCCTTTCTTCATACACCATAATTTAAATTCTTCACTTCTATATTCCCCTCCATTGTCACACCTTATTATAGAAACAGTTTCCCTTTTCTCTCTCTCTATTTCTTCGATATAATTTTTAATTATTTCCGATACTTCACTTTTATGTTTTATTAATTCTGTTTTTGTTCTGTGACTATAATCATCTAGTATGGTGATAAAATAACGCTTACCGTCGTATGTTGGCACTTCAAACGGTCCACAAACATCGGTATGTAGTATTTCTAACAATCTTTTTGCTCTTTTTCTTTCAGTCTTAAATGGTAATCTGCTTTGCTTAGCCTTGATGCAAACTTCACAGTTTCCTATTATTTCTTTCTCATCTATTTTATACCGTCTGCTATTTGAGGTAAGATATTTAAAATCTCTCTTCCAGGATGACCAAGTTTCTTATGCCACTGTAATGCTGAAGACTTTTCATGTGATAATAAAGACTGCACTTCCTTCTGACTATTTTTGTTTTTATTTATATTATTTAACGTAATGTAGTACAACCCATTTTCCTTTTGTCCCTTAAGAATAAGACTTCCCTTTTTATATACTTCCACTTCCTTTTCAGTGAACAGGACATATCCCTCTTTATTGGTTACTGCATTGACTGATAATAAGTTTTGTGACAGCTCCGGAACATATAGGGTTTCATTTAATTCGCACTGTGTGCTACGGACGGAACCCGACCCTTCGGACATGATAACATTGTTATTTGCAACTGAAATTGATGACTGGTGCTCTTGAAAATCATCCAAAATATCAATATTGTTAGTCATATGTGATGTGCTTCCCGAGTCAACAACAAATTTTATTTTCTCTTTATTATTATTGCCTTCACTTATATTTCTTGTTAATAAAGCTGTATTTTTTTTTTCTTTATATTTTTACTATTTCTAGGCCTAAAGAAACAATTTTCATCATTGTGGTTAGTCTTCTTACAAATCGAGCAAAATTTTTTTTTATTCTTCAAATTATCTTTCTCATAGAAGTTTCTTTTGTAAGTATTAAAATTATTTTTGCATTGTGACTGGATGTGGCCTAATCTATTACATTTATAACATCTTTTATGGTAATGATCATTTACAGCTGTTCTCAATGCAACATTTTGGTCGTTATTGCTCGAGCATCGGGATTCTTCCAACAGGAGACGGTTAGTTAAATTGGTAAGAGATTTCTCGTTACTGGGAGTAGATTCCCAAGCAGTGACAAAATATTTAAATGAATCAGGCAAACAAGTTAGTATTTTTGATATTATTAAGTCTTCTTTCATGTCATGTCCAAGATTGCTGAGCCTCACTGACATATTTTCAATGTCTGTGATTAATTCATTAATGGTCCGAGTTTTGGAATGTTTGTAGCTAAAAAATTCTTGAAGAAGATTTGACTGATTTCGTTCCTCACAACCTTCAAATAATGCACATAACTTTTTGAACATTTCATTTGCACTTTTGCAATTTAAGATGTGACTTTTTAGCTACTTATCTATGCTATTTAGTATAAGCTTTTGCGCTTTAGCATCTTTAACCTCGTCAACCTTCGCAACAGCATCAGTTTTCATAACCTCTAAGCCATGTGCTTTCCCTCTAATCTGTTGAACCACCGCGACGCGAGCAATGGTACCCCCCCCCCCCCCCTTATCTGTGGAATGATCGCAGCGCGGTTGGTTGTGGTTAGCTATCTTTCCTCGGTCGAATTTCCGATTTGAGATCTCTTTATCCCATTCTCTCCTATGTATTATAGAGTAAGATGTCCGAGACGCTAATATAAACCAACAAAATCGAATGCGTAATACTAACTTCTTCGGGAGTGAGTTTGTAAATCTGTGGTGCGTTCCCGCTCATTCGACTATTTGTAAAGTGCAAAAAATCACGTGTGATTGTAATCTCCAATCAAATTTTTGAACAAAATATAAGTAATGTTTATTATTCTTTCATTTTAAATCAATATTAGCGCCTACTCAATACATTTTCCTTGTTTTTTCTGTTGTTGAAGTTAGGACTTCGCTGCTTGTCACTACTTTCTTGAATTTTGTCGTGACGGTTTTAAGATTACTTTAGTATCAAAACTTACAGTACTGCTGTTTATAGCGTGTGAAAAAGAACTGTTTCTTTTGTTGTCAATGGCAAAGCTTAATTATGTGTGGTTTGTAATTAAAATCATTATAAACAAAAGGAGGGCAAGCTATGCTCGCGCCGCGAGCATGCCACAGACGGGTCTTCACCGCCGCGCGGTGCTGCCACAGACCCAGTGTGCGATCAAGATGGCCGCCATCGACGACGATATTTTATATGGATAAGACATTTGTCAATGAATAGTTTAATGAACTTGCATTTTTATTTATATTTTTATTTATATATTTATAAATATTTGTCAAAACATCGAATCAATCCGATATATCGTATAGAAAACATCGAATAAATTCGATATATCGCTGTTAAGTGAATATCCCTAGAAGTCACGTATTCGGTCTTATCCATGTTAACACTAACATGTTTAAGTTCAAAATGTCTGAATTTTCACTGTTTTTATCTTAAGTTTTTATTAAATATTTTTTCAAAACATGCTTGACTTTATTTTGAATAGGATACATAGATCTATCGAGTACTCAAAAAAACAATTAGATTTACAATATTTGTAGAAAATTGGCGACCCGTGTGGCGCAATGGTTACTGTAGTGTCTATGCATAGCGACAGTCTGTGGCTAGCGGCGAGCGAGTGCAGATGTGCGCTCTGCGTATTCATACCTCACCTATTACAGAGTAAAGCGTGTGTATTATTGATCCTCCGAACACTACAAGTGGCGACGACGGTAAAAAATAATAAGTAATTACAAAAAATTTGTTGGAAAAAAAGAAGGATTAATGCCCTTGCTTGCATACGCTTGGGCAGGCAAATTCGTTACGAATATATTCTATTATGTACGTATTCAAGTAAGTAAAGTGTATAATTACATTACAACCACATAATTTACATGTGGGTACGCCTAACTGCGTGTACTTAAATAACAATTATTTAAGTATTAACGTTTTAAGAACTCGGCAACGAAAGTACCACTGCCAGATTTGTACACAAAATGGTTGTCTAAACATCAAAACTAATTAAATATTTCGAAGGCCACGCAAATCACCTTGTTACAAAGGGCCATGCATCAAGTAACTATTTCAAATAGACCATGAATTTATTGCAACTGGTTACGATATTGCTGTCGGTAATAATATATATAGTAGCATGTGGAAGAGTAATTTATTTCGTTTCTTATTTCAAATAAAGCTATCGAATCACAATAACAATATCCTAAGTTTTGTTGTATTTGGTGGATAATTAATAAAAGCGTGAAACTTCACGTTACCCTTGGAATGACTTGGAAAGAAACGATTCAGAATCTACCCCACGTATTAATAATGCTGTGGTTAATATTTTCATAATTCAAATACCGTTCTGCAATGAATCCAAAGATTTTATGTTGATAATTATTAACAAGTTACAGGTGTAATTTTGCTTATTAGCTGGCAGTTCAATAGAAATATCATTATGTTCACGCCACTACAGTTCACTTGAAGATCACGCCTATATAATCATTCTAATGAAGAACCTGGAAAATAGCTACGAACAGTGTGTTAAGATATGAGCATAATGGTTAAAAAGTTTATTATACCTTACAACCCTTATTACATAGTAATATTGAAGCATCAATTGGTTAATATCTTAATGCTAAAGCCAATATGAAATATATTGATAACTACGTCAATCGATAGCTACGTCAAGGTTCACGCAGGTTGTTGGGTCTATCCCACTAGTCCCGTTACAAGGTCCGTTGGTTGGACACGCAAACTTTTATACGGCTCGTAAGGAGCATGCAAATGTACTCTGTGTACAAAAAGGCCGCAAAGGCACGCAAATTTAAACAAGGCTCGTAAGGAGAATGCTACTGTACCTTGTGTAAAAAAAAAAAAAAAAAGCCCAAATTAGGCATATTATTATTGTCATATACATCTTCTTGCTGGTATAAATAAAAATTAACCCTAGTATTTCTCGGTAGCTTAACCGATTTGACTATGTTTGATTCAAAAATGTTCGTGATGGCTCAAGGATGGCTGTTTTGGGAAGAAAAACAAAGTTCTTTGTAAAGTTACGTGGAATATTTTTATGTTCCGCCAAACTATTAAAGATATCGAAATAGTCTTTGTGAAAGTTATTCGATGTGATGTGTATTTCCTATTAAAGGTCTATTAAAATCGAAAGATGGAGAATACTAAACTTCAGTCTAAATGTCAAAAATATTGAAACGCTTTGTTTGCTAAAAATAAGTAAATAGTAATAATCTAAAATTTTCACCAAACCGAATTAAAATAAAGTACATCCAAAAAAAAAAAAAAAAGAATCGTCGAAATCGGTTGGATATTGAGTTATTCGTCCATTATCGCGCACATACTTAATGCAAACTTAAGACTTATATGCTTTTGACAAGGATGCCATTTTCGGATCTTGCTCAAATTTATGTAAAACCACACGGCAAGTGCCAGCTTTCGATTAAAGAAAGAATCATCAAAATCGGTTCACTCAGTCCGGAGTTCTGAGGTAACAAACATAAAAAAAAATAAAAAATAAAGATACAGTCGAATTGAGAACCTCCTCCTTTTTTTTGAAGTTGGTTAAAAAGGTATTCAACTTATGGGGTATTTACCATAATTAAGTATCATAATTAATTAAGTTACGGAGTAGGCACTTGATTTAGAGTTGCAAGGAATAAGCCAAACTATACATAATTATGTAAGCGATATATTGAATTGCTGCTATGGCAAGTCATTCGAGGTGATGAGGATTATACATACTATAATGTATTCTGTATGGTATGTACAAGTGGTATATAATATACCATAACATGTACTGTCAATTATAAATCAAAACAAACTTAAGTAAATAGCCACGCATACAAGGACTTCAGAAATATTTATATAAAAGATAAATATTCTAAGGCTATACAGTCATATTACTGTTACATAAGTAAAAGCCACGCATACTAGAAGTCCACGCATATTTATAAATTAAATTATAATCTAAGGCTATGCAGCCACGTTGCTGTTACTGAAGTAAAAAGCCACGCATACAAGGACTCAGAAATATTTATATAATAAATAAATATTCTAAGGCTATACAGTCATATTACTGTTACATAAGTAAAAGCCACGCATACTAGAAGTCCACGCATATTTATAAATTAAATTATAATCTAAGGCTATGCAGCCACGTTGCTGTTACTTAAGTAAAAAGCCACGCATACAAGGACTCAGAAATATTTATATAATAAATAAATATTCTAAGGCTATACAGTCATATTACTGTTACATAAGTAAAAGCCATGCATACTAGGAGTTCACGCATATTATAAATTAAATTAATATAAGGCTATGCAGCCACGTTGCTGTTACTTAAGTAAAAAGCCACGCATACAAGGACTCAGAAATATTTATATAATAAATAAATATTCTAAGGCTATACAGTCATATTACTGTTACATAAGTAAAAGCCATGCATACTAGGAGTTCACGCATATTATAAATTAAATTAATATAAGGCTATGCAGCCACGTTGCTGTTACTTAAGTAAAAAGCCACGCATACAAGGACTCAGAAATATTTATATAATAAATAAATATTCTAAGGCTATACAGTCATATTACTGTTACATAAGTAAAAGCCATGCATACTAGAAGTTCACGCATATTATAAATTAAATTAATCTAAGGCTATGCAGCCACGTTGCTGTTACTTAAGTAAAAAGCCACGCATACAAGGACTTCAGAAATATTTATATAATAGATAAATATTCTAAGGCTATACAGTCATATTATTACTGTTACATAAGTAAAAGCCATGCATACTAGAAGTTCACGCATATTATAAATTAAATTAATATAAGGCTATGCAGCCACGTTGCTGTTACTTAAGTAAAAAGCCACGCATACAAGAACTTCAGAAATATTTATATAATAGATAAATATTCTAAGGCTACACAGCCATGTTGCGGTTATATAAACAAAAAGCCACGCATACACGGTGCCCGTAAAGATTTATAATTCAATGTTTTAAGGCTACGCAGTCATGTTACTGTTTCATAAGAAAAAAACCATGCATATACGATGTCCGCCAATATTTATAAATCAATGTTCTAAGGCTACGCAGTCATGTTACTGTTACATTAAACTGTTAAAAAGCCATGCATGCACGGTAGCTGCATATATTTACAAATTAATGTTTTAGAGCTATGCCGTTATGAAGATTATTGAAAGCCAAACATGTCTGTTGGATATGAGTCATGTGACACATATTCGAGATGTCTGATGGAGATGGTTCTATCATAATCGGCCAGCCGCATTTCACTGATATGAAATCGTGGGATGAAATAACAAATTGCAGGTTTTCAGAAAGCTACCCCAATTACAATGAATCACAAATATCAAGTACAGAAATGATGCAAGTATTATGTAAGGAATCAAAAACGTTATAATATATTCACATAATTATTTGAGCCAGATTATGACAAATTAGTACAAGTAATTATGAGTTCATGGTAACAGATTCGACTTTTGTGATAATTATATTCATTTTTATTAAAATATAATATAATCCATAATAATTTATTGGATGTTTTATTATTCTTATTGAAATAATATAATGATTCATCCATACAGAAATAAGCACTTGCAGACTCAGAAGATAGTAGTATTTTCATCAAATATCTTTACTTGTAATGTAAATGGTAATCTTTTTGAGCTACCGAAAAATAAAGGAAAATATGTGAAGATTAAGATTTTGTCTCCATAGTAAAGAGACAACGAGGCACTGACTTCCGCAGAGAAGTTCTGCAGAAAAGAGCGCAGGCTGTATTCGTGTAAAATCGACATCAACACTTTTACTAGCGTCAAGTGACGGCTAATGACCAAAAGGTTATTTTTATCAGTTTCCATACTTTTCCACGACAGTATTCAATATGGATACCAAGGGCAAGGTTACCTATTGTTATTATTAAATATACGTTAACAAATTGTTTCGATTTCATTATGCCTGACTCTGCCAAGCGGATACTAAAAAAAGGTTGAATGACAGTGCAGAGAAGTAACTTTAGAGATTTTTCTCTAAAAAGCAATGCAGTCCGCGGCTCGTCGTATATTTCTGTATTACAGATCTATCAAGTTTACAGTGACGTTGATATTGAGGAAGCTAGAAGCACTAGATCTCCATCAAGACGTTGGAGTGGCCACATCACTAAACCGAGTGTACATGCAAGTGTGAGTGACCGTGCACGCAGAAGTACTAACTCACAAAGCATTCTCATAGAGAGTGCTTGATAACGATTGAAATCTCCCCTGGGAAGCAAAGGTAATCTGAATTCGTTTCCTTGACTATGTTGGACTATAAAGGTTCTTTTGCTACTATTTTAAATGTCTTTGTGACCTTAACAGTCTAAACACTGGTAGAATTAAATAGTTTAACAGTAAATGAATTGCTGGCCAATGGTTTGAATTTGTTAGTGACACGAGATGAAAAAATAATATCAGATACGAAAATTGTTTAAAGTTGAGTTCTCATAATGCGCGGAGCGAGTTGTTTGAACTGTAGACATTATATTGACATTATGCATTATGTCTAGTTAAATGAATCAAAATTCTCAAGATTTACGTTTGAAAATTTCGAACTACCTTATAGACTTGAAATATTTTTATTTGCCATCCTCGTTCTTTTCGCTATACTTTGCATAAGTTTGATAAAGATAGAAACAGACCATGAAGCACAGTGACATTAAATGTGGCGCGATGCTTGAGCGCACTTATTAAGTGCTCTCACATTTCGCGATGTTTACACAACACTTATTAAGGCCGATTCGGGCCGCTTCACATTTCAGAGGCGTCATGTATTTGTCGAGCACCTATAAACAGTATCATGATACTGAATGATACGAGATGGAGACTGGGACTCAAGAAAGAAAGTTGTAGTGAAGTTGGAGGTGTATCTGTGTATGGGTGACGCATATTGAACACATAATTATGATTCACTCAATGGATATATATGCATATCGGCTGGGAGAGCCGTGGCAATAGAGGGATTTACTTGAGTTTTTTTTCAGAACTTATGTTGTTACTTTTAATATTTGAAGTAGACGACTGTGGTACGTGGCTTGGGTTAATCTATTTCCAAGGCTACATTTGACGTCAGTTAAAAATACAATTATGATCTACAAGAGTTGTATTTAGTGAAATGCAAGAAGATCTTCATTTGACTTATTATGCTAGTAAGATAATTTTTTTTATGAAACTTCCAATCACTTCAAATAAAATAGCTTTCACTCTATATATAAACCGTTAGACGGTAGTGTGAGAGACAGGAGTTGATATGTCTACAATTCAATTAGAGAAAAGAGGAGAACAATATGTGGACAGTACAAAGGGAGTTACAGATCCTAAATTGGGTACAGAAAATATATCGATGAAAATAAGTAACTGAGGCTAACAGATTGATACCAAACTTTAACCCTGCCCTCACATAGCGGTGTGAGTATTTGATGGTGAAAGCGATGTACAGAAACGGGAAACACATGTTATACAACAAAGAAAGTAAACGTTGGATATCAAAGAATTTATTATTTTCAGATCTATATCGATGTTGCAATAAAATAATAATAATATAAAATTCCATTAAAATTGACGGAAATGCTATACTATATATTTAAAACTCATACTAAAAGCATTCTTATGAAAGGGTATTACAACTTACGATGAATGATTATTTTAATGAAAAGACTGCTTGGACATGAGTTTTAAAATATAGATTGTAAGTAGATAATAAGTGCTATCTGTAACTGTGAGTAGGAAAAAAACACCCCGGTAGTTTCTTGCTGCTTCTTCTCCCGGGCCCTTCTCACAGTAGGGCCTTGTTGAAGCATTGGCGTAGCTTGCATGACTTACAAGAAGTGTTTGTAACCAAACCAATGAAAATAATTGAATTTTATACAATAAAGAAGGGATGTAGTGTCTATGCATAGCGACAGTCTGTGGCTAGCGGCGAGCGAGTGCAGATGTGCGCTCTGCGTA
The DNA here is from genome assembly GCA_963932265.1 of Thymelicus lineola. Classification (NCBI taxonomy): domain Eukaryota; kingdom Metazoa; phylum Arthropoda; class Insecta; order Lepidoptera; family Hesperiidae; genus Thymelicus; species Thymelicus lineola. Next base: position 9,373,276 of record OZ010706.1, read on the forward strand.
TTCATACCTCACCTATTACAGAGTAAAGCGTGTGTATTATTGATCCCCCGAACACTACACAACTGGTAAGGTATTAAGCCTGGTAGGTAATTAAACCCTTGTTA
>OZ010706.1:9373579-9386079 GCA_963932265.1 Thymelicus lineola
CCTCTAGCTCGACGTCGACATCCTCTTTGTTCAGGTGCTAATATGTCATTATTGCTACAGTGTATATAGAGTTCGTTACTAATGACTGATGTTAACAATTTATACATGGTAGGCAAACACGCTATTGGCCGCCAGTTCTTAGGGTCACTGGTGTCACCATTTTTAGGTATTAAAATAACTAGCCTTGTAGTGTATTCCTCTATTGTTTCTGTGCCTTTAAATATTCTATCAAATAGTTTGGCTATGAACTTGTGTGTACTAGTAAAATATTTAAGATAATAATTCTGTATTTGATCTATTCCTGGTGTTTTCCAGTTATGTAATTTACTAATTGCATGTTTGACTTGTTCTACAGTAATTCTATCAAAACTATGTTCTTCTATATGTTTATTTGTTTCTTCTATGTCTCTGATCCACGAAGCCTCCTTATTGTATGTTATTGGCTGAGATATAATATTTTTCCAAAATGTTTCTATTGCCTCCTTCGTTGGTGTTTCGTTTGTAATATGTTGTTTTTCCGACATCCTTCTATAAAATTTGTTAATTTTCTAAAAATTGTTTGTTTTGTATTGTTCTAGTATTTATATCATCGTACCTTTTTAGTCTTCCAGCCTTTGCTTTAAGTTTTTGCTTTAGTGTTGTTATTATTATTATTATCATTATCATTATCATTATCATTATCATTATCATTATCATTATCACTATCACTATCACTATCACTATCACTATCACTATCACTATCACTATCACCATCACCATCACCATCACCATCACCATCACCATCACCATCACCATCACCATCACCATCACCATCACCATCACCATCACCATCACCATCACCATCACCATCACCATCACCATCACCATCACCATCACCATCACCATCACCATCACCATCACCATCACCATCACCATCACCATCACCATCACCATCACCATCACCATCACCATCACCATCACCATCACCATCACCATCACCATCACCATCACCATCACCATCACCATCACCGTCACCATCACCATCACCATCACCATCACCATCACCATCATTATCATTATCATTATCATTATCATTATCATTATCATTATGATTATCATTATCATTATCACTATTATTATTATTATTATTATCTTTAGAGTGATATCCTTTAAGTTCATACTTATTTGAAATCTGAGATAGAGGATTTATGCCTATGCAGAATAAAAGGGGAGAGAGAGAATCAGCTTGGAATATTCCTCGGCGTATGGAAATCGGTTCAGTAGTAATTGTATTATTCGTACCATGAGCTGTCATTATTACATTCCAATTTGGCATAACCATCCTCAAAAAGTTCGTAATGGATTCCGGACATTTATATAACGAAAGAACCTTTAGGAGCCAGTCATGGGATATACTATCGAAAGCTTTCCGATAGTCAATCCATCCCATGCTTAGATTCTTTTGAGACTGATGTGCGTCTTCAAGTATGGCTTTGTTGATCATAAGGTGATCCTTACAACCTCTAGCTCGACGTCGACATCCTCTTTGTTCAGGTGCTAATATGTCATTATTGCTACAGTGTATATAGAGTTCGTTACTAATGACTGATGTTAACAATTTATACATGGTAGGCAAACACGCTATTGGCCGCCAGTTCTTAGGGTCACTGGTGTCACCATTTTTAGGTATTAAAATAACTAGCCTTGTAGTGTATTCCTCTATTGTTTCTGTGCCTTTAAATATTCTATCAAATAGTTTGGCTATGAACTTGTGTGTACTAGTAAAATATTTAAGATAATAATTCTGTATTTGATCTATCCCTGGTGTTTTCCAGTTATGTAATTTACTAATTGCATGTTTGACTTGTTCTACAGTAATTCTATCAAAACTATGTTCTTCTATATGTTTATTTGTTTCTTCTATGTCTCTGATCCACGAAGCCTCCTTATTGTATGTTATTGGCTGAGATATAATATTTTTCCAAAATGTTTCTATTGCCTCCTTCGTTGGTGTTTCGTTTGTAATATGTTGTTTTTCTGACATCCTTCTATAAAATTTGTTAATTTTCTAAAAATTGTTTGTTTTGTATTGTTCTAGTATTTATATCATCGTACCTTTTTAGTCTTCCAGCCTTTGCTTTAAGTTTTTGCTTTAGTGTTGTTATCATTATCATTATCATTATCATTATCATTATCATTATCATTATCATTATCATTATCATTATCATTATCATTATCATTATCATTATCATTATCACTATCACTATCACTATCACTATCACTATCACTATCACTATCACTATCACTATCACTATCACTATCACTATCACTATCACTATCACTATCACTATCACTATCACTATCACTATCACTATCACTATCACTATCACTATCACTATCACTATCACTATCACTATCACTATCACTATCACTATCACTATCACTATCACTATCACTATCACTATCACTATCACTAACACTAACACTAACACTAACACCATCACCATCACCATCACCATCACCATCACCATCACCATCACCATCACCATCACCATCACCATCACCATCACCATCACCATCACCATCACCATCACCATCACCATCACCATCACCATCACCATCACCATCACCATCACCATCACCATCACCATCACCATCACCATCACCATCACCATCACCATCACCATCACCATCACCATCACCATCACCATCACCATCACCATCACCATCACCATCACCATCACCATCACCATCACCATCACCATCACCATCACCATCACCATCACCATCACCATCACCATCACCATCACCATCACCATCACCATCACCATCACCATCACCATCACCATCACCATCACCATCACCATCACTATCATTATCATTATCATTATCATTATCATTATCATTATGATTATCATTATCATTATCACTATTATTATTATTATTATTATCTTTAGAGTGATATCCTTTAAGTTCATACTTATTTGAAATCTGAGATAGAGGATTTATGCCTATGCAGAATAAAAGGGGAGAGAGAGAATCAGCTTGGAATATTCCTCGGCGTATGGAAATCGGTTCAGTAGTAATTGTATTATTCGTACCATGAGCTGTCATTATTACATTCCAATTTGGCATAACCATCCTCAAAAAGTTCGTAATGGATTCCGGACATTTATATAACGAAAGAACCTTTAGGAGCCAGTCATGGGATATACTATCGAAAGCTTTCCGATAGTCAATCCATCCCATGCTTAGATTCTTTTGAGACTGATGTGCGTCTTCAAGTATGGCTTTGTTGATCATAAGGTGATCCTTACAACCTCTAGCTCGACGTCGACATCCTCTTTGTTCAGGTGCTAATATGTCATTATTGCTACAGTGTATATAGAGTTCGTTACTAATGACTGATGTTAACAATTTATACATGGTAGGCAAACACGCTATTGGCCGCCAGTTCTTAGGGTCACTGGTGTCACCATTTTTAGGTATTAAAATAACTAGCCTTGTAGTGTATTCCTCTATTGTTTCTGTGCCTTTAAATATTCTATCAAATAGTTTGGCTATGAACTTGTGTGTACTAGTAAAATATTTAAGATAATAATTCTGTATTTGATCTATCCCTGGTGTTTTCCAGTTATGTAATTTACTAATTGCATGTTTGACTTGTTCTACAGTAATTCTATCAAAACTATGTTCTTCTATATGTTTATTTGTTTCTTCTATGTCTCTGATCCACGAAGCCTCCTTATTGTATGTTATTGGCTGAGATATAATATTTTTCCAAAATGTTTCTATTGCCTCCTTCGTTGGTGTTTCGTTTGTAATATGTTGTTTTTCTGACATCCTTCTATAAAATTTGTTAATTTTCTAAAAATTGTTTGTTTTGTATTGTTCTAGTATTTATATCATCGTACCTTTTTAGTCTTCCAGCCTTTGCTTTAAGTTTTTGCTTTAGTGTTGTTATCATTATCATTATCATTATCATTATCATTATCATTATCATTATCATTATCATTATCACTATCACTATCACTATCACTATCACTATCACTATCACTATCACTATCACTATCACTATCACTATCACTATCACTATCACTATCACTATCACTATCACTATCACTATCACTATCACTATCACTATCACTATCACTATCACTATCACTATCACTATCACTATCACTATCACTATCACTAACACCATCACCATCACCATCACCATCACCATCACCATCACCATCACCATCACCATCACCATCACCATCACCATCACCATCACCATCACCATCACCATCACCATCACCATCACCATCACCATCACCATCACCATCACCATCACCATCACCATCACCATCACCATCACCATCACCATCACCATCACCATCACCATCACCATCACCATCACCATCACCATCACCATCACCATCACCATCACCATCACCATCACCATCACCATCACCATCACCATCACCATCACCATCACCATCACCATCACCATCACCATCACCATCACCATCACCATCACCATCACCATCACCATCACCATCACCATCACCATCACCATCACCATCACCATCACCATCACCATCACCATCACCATCACCATCACCATCACCATCACCATCACCATCACCATCACCATCACCATCACCATCACCATCACCATCACCATCACCATCACCATCACCATCACCATCACCATCACCATCACCATCACCATCACCATCACCATCACCATCACCATCACCATCACCATCACCATCACCATCACCATCACCATCACCATCACCATCACCATCACCATCACCATCACCATCACCATCACCATCACCATCACCATCACCATCACCATCACCATCACCATCACCATCACCATCACCATCACCATCACCATCACCATCACCATCACCATCACCATCACCATCACCATCACCATCACCATCACCATCACCATCACCATCACTATCACTATCACAATCACTAACACTATCACTATCACTATCACTATCACTATCACTATCACTATCACTATCACTATCACTATCACTTTCACTATCACTATCACTATCACCATCACCATCACCATCACTATCACTATCATTATCATTATCATTATCATTATGATTATCATTATCATTATCACTATTATTATTATTATTATTATCTTTAGAGTGATATCCTTTAAGTTCATACTTATTTGAAATCTGAGATAGAGGATTTATGCCTATGCAGAATAAAAGGGGAGAGAGTAGAGCATCGAAGCTCGGTTCAATTTTGAAAACCCGGGTTTTCGGGTTTAAGAATATCAAAACCCGGGTAGACCGGGTTTTTCGAGCTTTTCGAGCCTTTTATTGTATTTTTTTAAAATACACTAATCTGCGTTTATATATCGATTTCCTGCAATGAGTACAAATTATAAAGGATGAGGAAGAATTTAAATAAATTAAATGGTACTTTACAAATTACAAAAACAGTTTAAAATGTTTAAAAAAGTGATAAAGATTTATTTTTTGTTCAGAATATCTTAAAACTTAGTGAGTAATCTCCATCCATTCATCCATCCATCCATCAGCCCTTGGAGGTCCACTGCTGGACATAGGCCTCCCCTAACTTGCACCACTCTGACCGGTCCTGAGCCTTCTGAATCCAGCGGATGCCCGCTGTCTTCTTCAGGTCGTCGGTCCATCTTGTCATGGGCGTCCTGTACTCCGTTTTCCGAGACGCGGGCGCCATTCGAGGACCTTTCTTCCCCAACGGTTATCGGTCCTTCGCACTATGTAGCCGGCCCATTGCCACTTCAGCCGGCTAATTCTTTGAGCTATGTCGGTTACTGTTGTTCGTCTACGGATCTCCTCGTTTCTGATGCGATCACTTAGAGAAATAGCAAGCATAGCCCTCTCCATAGCCCGCTGCGCTATTCTGAGCTTGTATTAGGCCAATAGTGAAGTACCACGTCTCGGATCCGTATGTCATCACTGGTAACACACACTGCTCGAACACCTTCGACTTCAGGCACTGAGGTAGTGTTTTGGACGACAAGATATGACGCAGTTTCCCGAACGCAGCCCATCCGAGTTGGATTCTACGAGTGACTTCTTTCTCGAAGTTGGACTTACCCATCTGGATCACTTGTCCCAGGTAATTGTATTCGTCTACAACTTCGAGAGCAGCGCCGTCAACAACAACCGGTACGGGTGTAACATGGACATTCATCTTAAGACCCACCCGTTGTGAGGTGCTGTTCAAGTCCCCGAGCATTTTACCTAGTTCCTCCAGGGATCCTGCCAGGATGACTATATCATCGACATATTGCAGGTGTGTGATGTATTCGCCATTGATGTTAATGCCACGTCGTTTCAACTCCATCAGCTTGAACACATCTTCCAACGCAGCGGTGAACAGCTTTGGGGATGTAACGTCCCCTTGCCTGACACCTCTCTACAATTGGATGGGGTTCGTGGCTATGTCGTGTACTTTGACGGACATGGTGGCTGATGAGTACAAATACTTCAACACCGCGATATACCGGTAGTCGATACGGCACCGCTGAAGAGAATTTAGTACTGCCCAGGTTTCGAGAGAATCAAAGGCTTTCTCATAGTCCATATAGGCGACACATAACGGCAGATTATACTCCTCGGTCTTCTGTATAATCTGCCGCAGTGTGTGTATGTGGTCTATGGTGCTGTAGCCTTTCCGGAATCCTGCTTGTTCGGGAGGCTGGAAGTCGTCAAGCCTGCGTGCAATGCGATTTGTGAGCACCTGTGTGTGATTGGCCTGTAGTTCTTCAAAAGGGCTTTATCGCCCTTTTTGAAAAACAGAGTCACCATACTTCTGCTCTACGCTCCCGCGGTAGTTCCAGTATGGATGACGGTAACAAACAGTTTTTGGAGCGCCACTAGGAGGGGTTTCCCCCCAGCTCTTAGCAGCTCGGCGGTGATACCGCGTCATCTCCCAGTGCCTTGTTGTTTTTAAGCTGTTTGAGAGCCTTTCTAATTTCATACAGGCTGACGTCCGGGATATCCTCTGTGTAGTGTCGGGTTAATTTAGCTCTCTTGTCGCTCTCCTCACTGGGAGGTGGAGCTTGAGAGGAGGTATACAACCGTCCATAGTATCTCTCAGTTTCTCTTAGAACTTCAGGTTTCGACGTAACTATGGTGCCGGACTCGGTCTTCAACCTTGTGAGCTGACTTTGCCCAATAGACAGGTCTCTGGCGAACACTTTGGAGCCCTGGTTTCGCTCTATTGTATTTTTTACAGGATTTGCGTTGTGTTTGCGCAAATTGCGTCGCCTACACTTGGAGATCTGTTCATTGAGCCGTCGGTATTCCGCCATAGAGGTTGGAGACTGCACACATAGTTCTCGTCGATCTCTCATAAGACCGAGACTTTGTTCTGAGAGAACTTGAGATCTACCACTGGGGTGGGTCTTGAAATACTTCGACCTTACCTCGTGGACAGTCGCTACCATACTGGTGTTAAACTCCTCCACCGACGTGCATGATTCTAGGTACGCAAAACTATTTTGCAGCTCAAGTTGAAAGTTTTTGGATCCCTGGATTTGGACAGGTGTTGGACGAATCATCAGGCGTGACCGTTCCAGCTTCACGTCGATATTTAATGTGTAAGAGGCACAAGGCGGTGATCGCTTCCGGTTTTGAACCTGCTGATCACAGAGACATCATAAAATATGTGCTGTTTGTCTGCCAGAATGAAGTCTATCTCGCTTTTCGTGGAACCATCAGGACTTATCCAAGTCCACCTGCGTTGAGGCTTCTTTATGAAGAAGGAGTTCATCATAAAGAGATCTTCCTTCTCCAAAAAGTTAGCCAACAAGTGTCCTCGGTGGTTCCGTCGTCCAATTCCGAAGGGACCCACTTTCTTCTCTCTTGTGGCTTAAACTTAATAAATAACAAAAACAAAAGTATTTAAAAAAACCCGAAAAACCCGGGTTTGATTTATAAAACCCGGGTTTTTTTGTAATCCTCAAAACCGGGAAAACCCGGGTTTTTCGGTCCGGGTAAACCCGGGCTCGATGCTCTAGGAGAGAGAGAATCAGCTTGGAATATTCCTCGGCGTATGGAAATCGGTTCAGTAGTAATTGTATTATTCGTACCATGAGCTGTCATTATTACATTCCAATTTGGCATAACCATCCTCAAAAAGTTCGTAATGGATTCCGGACATTTATATAACGAAAGAACCTTTAGGAGCCAGTCATGGGATATACTATCGAAAGCTTTCCGATAGTCAATCCATCCCATGCTTAGATTCTTTTGAGACTGATGTGCGTCTTCAAGTATGGCTTTGTTGATCATAAGGTGATCCTTACAACCTCTAGCTCGACGTCGACATCCTCTTTGTTCAGGTGCTAATATGTCATTATTGCTACAGTGTATATAGAGTTCGTTACTAATGACTGATGTTAACAATTTATACATGGTAGGCAAACACGCTATTGGCCGCCAGTTCTTAGGGTCACTGGTGTCACCATTTTTAGGTATTAAAATAACTAGCCTTGTAGTGTATTCCTCTATTGTTTCTGTGCCTTTAAATATTCTATCAAATAGTTTGGCTATGAACTTGTGTGTACTAGTAAAATATTTAAGATAATAATTCTGTATTTGATCTATCCCTGGTGTTTTCCAGTTATGTAATTTACTAATTGCATGTTTGACTTGTTCTACAGTAATTCTATCAAAACTATGTTCTTCTATATGTTTATTTGTTTCTTCTATGTCTCTGATCCACGAAGCCTCCTTATTGTATGTTATTGGCTGAGATATAATATTTTTCCAAAATGTTTCTATTGCCTCCTTCGTTGGTGTTTCGTTTGTAATATGTTGTTTTTCCGACATCCTTCTATAAAATTTGTTAATTTTCTAAAAATTGTTTGTTTTGTATTGTTCTAGTATTTATATCATCGTACCTTTTTAGTCTTCCAGCCTTTGCTTTAAGTTTTTGCTTTAGTGTTGTTATTTTTATTATTATCATTATCATTATCATTATCATTATCATTATCATTATCATTATCATTATCACTATCACTATCACTATCACTATCACTATCACTATCACTATCACTATCACTATCACTATCACTATCACTATCACTATCACTATCACTATCACTATCACTATCACTATCACTATCACTATCACTATCACTATCACTATCACTATCACTATCACTATCACTATCACTATCACTATCACTATCACTATCACTATCACTATCACTATCACTATCACTATCACTATCACTATCACTATCACTATCACTATCACTATCACTATCACTATCACTATCACTATCACTATCACTATCACTATCACTATCACTATCACTATCACTATCACTATCACTATCACTATCACTATCACTATCACTATCACTATCACTATCACTATCACTATCACCATCACCATCACCATCACCATCACCATCACCATCACCATCACCATCACCATCACCAACACCAACACCAACACCATCACCATCACCATCACCATCACCATCACCATCACCATCACCATCACCATCACCATCACCATCACCATCACCATCACCATCACCATCACCATCACCATCACCATCACCATCACCATCACCATCACCATCACCATCACCATCACCATCACCATCACCATCACCATCACCATCACCATCACCATCACCATCACCATCACCATCACCATCACCATCACCATCACCATCACCATCACCATCACCATCACCATCACCATCACCATCACCATCACCATCACCATCACCATCACCATCACCATCACCATCACCATCACCATCACCATCACCATCACCATCACCATCACCATCACCATCACCATCACCATCACCATCACCATCACCATCACCATCACCATCACCATCACCATCACCATCACCATCACCATCACCATCACCATCACCATCACCATCACCATCACCATCACCATCACCATCACCATCACCATCACTATCACTATCATTATCATTATCATTATCATTATCATTATGATTATCATTATCATTATCACTATTATTATTATTATTATTATCTTTAGAGTGATATCCTTTAAGTTCATACTTATTTGAAATCTGAGATAGAGGATTTATGCCTATGCAGAATAAAAGGGGAGAGAGAGAATCAGCTTGGAATATTCCTCGGCGTATGGAAATCGGTTCAGTAGTAATTGTATTATTCGTACCATGAGCTGTCATTATTACATTCCAATTTGGCATAACCATCCTCAAAAAGTTCGTAATGGATTCCGGACATTTATATAACGAAAGAACCTTTAGGAGCCAGTCATGGGATATACTATCGAAAGCTTTCCGATAGTCAATCCATCCCATGCTTAGATTCTTTTGAGACTGATGTGCGTCTTCAAGTATGGCTTTGTTGATCATAAGGTGATCCTTACAACCTCTAGCTCGACGTCGACATCCTCTTTGTTCAGGTGCTAATATGTCATTATTGCTACAGTGTATATAGAGTTCGTTACTAATGACTGATGTTAACAATTTATACATGGTAGGCAAACACGCTATTGGCCGCCAGTTCTTAGGGTCACTGGTGTCACCATTTTTAGGTATTAAAATAACTAGCCTTGTAGTGTATTCCTCTATTGTTTCTGTGCCTTTAAATATTCTATCAAATAGTTTGGCTATGAACTTGTGTGTACTAGTAAAATATTTAAGATAATAATTCTGTATTTGATCTATCCCTGGTGTTTTCCAGTTATGTAATTTACTAATTGCATGTTTGACTTGTTCTACAGTAATTCTATCAAAACTATGTTCTTCTATATGTTTATTTGTTTCTTCTATGTCTCTGATCCACGAAGCCTCCTTATTGTATGTTATTGGCTGAGATATAATATTTTTCCAAAATGTTTCTATTGCCTCCTTCGTTGGTGTTTCGTTTGTAATATGTTGTTTTTCTGACATCCTTCTATAAAATTTGTTAATTTTCTAAAAATTGTTTGTTTTGTATTGTTCTAGTATTTATATCATCGTACCTTTTTAGTCTTCCAGCCTTTGCTTTAAGTTTTTGCTTTAGTGTTGTTATTTTTATTATTATCATTATCATTATCATTATCACTATCACTATCACTATCACTATCACTATCACTATCACTATCACTATCACTATCACTATCACTATCACTATCACTATCACTATCACTATCACTATCACTATCACTATCACTATCACTATCACTATCACTATCACTATCACTATCACTATCACTAACACTATCACTATCACTATCACTATCACTATCACTATCACTATCACTATCACCATCACCATCACCATCACCATCACCATCACCATCACCATCACCATCACCATCACCATCACCATCACCATCACCATCACCATCACCATCACCATCACCATCACCATCACCATCACCATCACCATCACCATCACCATCACCATCACCATCACCATCACCATCACCATCACCATCACTATCACTATCACTATCACTATCATTATCATTATCATTATCATTATCATTATCATTATCATTATGATTATCATTATCATTATCACTATTATTATTATTATTATTATCTTTAGAGTGATATCCTTTAAGTTCATACTTATTTGAAATCTGAGATAGAGGATTTATGCCTATGCAGAATAAAAGGGGAGAGAGAGAATCAGCTTGGAATATTCCTCGGCGTATGGAAATCGGTTCAGTAGTAATTGTATTATTCGTACCATGAGCTGTCATTATTACATTCCAATTTGGCATAACCATCCTCAAAAAGTTCGTAATGGATTCCGGACATTTATATAACGAAAGAACCTTTAGGAGCCAGTCATGGGATATACTATCGAAAGCTTTCCGATAGTCAATCCATCCCATGCTTAGATTCTTTTGAGACTGATGTGCGTCTTCAAGTATGGCTTTGTTGATCATAAGGTGATCCTTACAACCTCTAGCTCGACGTCGACATCCTCTTTGTTCAGGTGCTAATATGTCATTATTGCTACAGTGTATATAGAGTTCGTTACTAATGACTGATGTTAACAATTTATACATGGTAGGCAAACACGCTATTGGCCGCCAGTTCTTAGGGTCACTGGTGTCACCATTTTTAGGTATTAAAATAACTAGCCTTGTAGTGTATTCCTCTATTGTTTCTGTGCCTTTAAATATTCTATCAAATAGTTTGGCTATGAACTTGTGTGTACTAGTAAAATATTTAAGATAATAATTCTGTATTTGATCTATCCCTGGTGTTTTCCAGTTATGTAATTTACTAATTGCATGTTTGACTTGTTCTACAGTAATTCTATCAAAACTATGTTCTTCTATATGTTTATTTGTTTCTTCTATGTCTCTGATCCACGAAGCCTCCTTATTGTATGTTATTGGCTGAGATATAATATTTTTCCAAAATGTTTCTATTGCCTCCTTCGTTGGTGTTTCGTTTGTAATATGTTGTTTTTCTGACATCCTTCTATAAAATTTGTTAATTTTCTAAAAATTGTTTGTTT
>OZ010706.1:9388579-9480434 GCA_963932265.1 Thymelicus lineola
CTATCACTATCACTATCACTATCACTATCACTATCACTATCACTATCACTATCACTATCACTATCACTATCACTATCACTATCACTATCACTATCACTATCACTATCACTATCACTATCACTATCACAATCACTAACACTATCACTATCACTATCACTATCACTATCACTATCACTATCACTATCACTATCACTATCACTATCACTATCACTATCACTATCACTATCATTATCACCATCACCATCACCATCACCATCACCATCACCATCACCATCACCATCACCATCACCATCACCATCACCATCACCATCACCATCACCATCACCATCACCATCACCATCACCATCACCATCACCATCACCATCACCATCACCATCACCATCACCATCACCATCACCATCACCATCACCATCACCATCACCATCACCATCACCATCACCATCACCATCACCATCACCATCACCATCACCATCACCATCACCATCACCATCACCATCACCATCACCATCACCATCACCATCACCATCACCATCACCATCACCATCACCATCACCATCACCATCACCATCACCATCACCATCACCATCACCATCACCATCACCATCACCATCACCATCACCATCACCATCACCATCACCATCACCATCACCATCACCATCACCATCACCATCACCATCACCATCACCATCACCATCACCATCACCATCACCATCACCATCACCATCACCATCATTATCATTATCATTATCATTATCATTATCATTATCATTATCATTATCATTATCATTATCATTATCATTATCATTATCATTATCATTATCATTATCATTATCATTATCATTATCATTATCACTATTATTATTATTATTATTATCTTTAGAGTGATATCCTTTAAGTTCATACTTATTTGAAATCTGAGATAGAGGATTTATGCCTATGCAGAATAAAAGGGGAGAGAGAGAATCAGCTTGGAATATTCCTCGGCGTATGGAAATCGGTTCAGTAGTAATTGTATTATTCGTACCATGAGCTGTCATTATTACATTCCAATTTGGCATAACCATCCTCAAAAAGTTCGTAATGGATTCCGGACATTTATATAACGAAAGAACCTTTAGGAGCCAGTCATGGGATATACTATCGAAAGCTTTCCGATAGTCAATCCATCCCATGCTTAGATTCTTTTGAGACTGATGTGCGTCTTCAAGTATGGCTTTGTTGATCATAAGGTGATCCTTACAACCTCTAGCTCGACGTCGACATCCTCTTTGTTCAGGTGCTAATATGTCATTATTGCTACAGTGTATATAGAGTTCGTTACTAATGACTGATGTTAACAATTTATACATGGTAGGCAAACACGCTATTGGCCGCCAGTTCTTAGGGTCACTGGTGTCACCATTTTTAGGTATTAAAATAACTAGCCTTGTAGTGTATTCCTCTATTGTTTCTGTGCCTTTAAATATTCTATCAAATAGTTTGGCTATGAACTTGTGTGTACTAGTAAAATATTTAAGATAATAATTCTGTATTTGATCTATCCCTGGTGTTTTCCAGTTATGTAATTTACTAATTGCATGTTTGACTTGTTCTACAGTAATTCTATCAAAACTATGTTCTTCTATATGTTTATTTGTTTCTTCTATGTCTCTGATCCACGAAGCCTCCTTATTGTATGTTATTGGCTGAGATATAATATTTTTCCAAAATGTTTCTATTGCCTCCTTCGTTGGTGTTTCGTTTGTAATATGTTGTTTTTCTGACATCCTTCTATAAAATTTGTTAATTTTCTAAAAATTGTTTGTTTTGTATTGTTCTAGTATTTATATCATCGTACCTTTTTAGTCTTCCAGCCTTTGCTTTAAGTTTTTGCTTTAGTGTTGTTATTATTATCATTATCATTATCATTATCATTATCATTATCATTATCATTATCATTATCATTATCACTATCACTATCACTATCACTATCACTATCACTATCACTATCACTATCACTATCACTATCACTATCACTATCACTATCACTATCACTATCACTATCACTATCACTATCACTATCACTATCACTATCACTATCACTATCACTATCACTATCACAATCACAATCACAATCACAATCACTAACACTAACACTATCACTATCACTATCACTATCACTATCACTATCACTATCACTATCACTATCACTATCACTATCACTATCACTATCACTATCACTATCACTATCACTATCACTATCACTATCACTATCACTATCACTATCACTATCACTATCACTATCACTATCACTATCACTATCACTATCACTATCACTATCACTATCACTATCACTATCACTATCACTATCACTATCACTATCACTATCACTATCACTATCACTATCACTATCACTATCACTATCACTATCACTAACACTATCACTATCACTATCACTATCACTATCACTATCACTATCACTATCACTATCACTATCACTATCACTATCACTAACACTATCACTATCACTATCACTAACACTATCACTATCACTATCACTATCACTATCACTATCACTATCACTATCACTATCACTATCACTATCACTATCACTATCACTATCACTATCACTATCACTATCACCATCACCATCACCATCACCATCACCATCACCATCACCATCACCATCACCATCACCATCACCATCACCATCACCATCACCATCACCATCACCATCACCATCACTATCACTATCATTATCATTATCATTATCATTATCATTATGATTATCATTATCATTATCACTATTATTATTATTATTATTATCTTTAGAGTGATATCCTTTAAGTTCATACTTATTTGAAATCTGAGATAGAGGATTTATGCCTATGCAGAATAAAAGGGGAGAGAGAGAATCAGCTTGGAATATTCCTCGGCGTATGGAAATCGGTTCAGTAGTAATTGTATTATTCGTACCATGAGCTGTCATTATTACATTCCAATTTGGCATAACCATCCTCAAAAAGTTCGTAATGGATTCCGGACATTTATATAACGAAAGAACCTTTAGGAGCCAGTCATGGGATATACTATCGAAAGCTTTCCATCCCATGCTTAGATTCTTTTGAGACTGATGTGCGTCTTCAAGTATGGCTTTGTTGATCATAAGGTGATCCTTACAACCTCTAGCTCGACGTCGACATCCTCTTTGTTCAGGTGCTAATATGTCATTATTGCTACAGTGTATATAGAGTTCGTTACTAATGACTGATGTTAACAATTTATACATGGTAGGCAAACACGCTATTGGCCGCCAGTTCTTAGGGTCACTGGTGTCACCATTTTTAGGTATTAAAATAACTAGCCTTGTAGTGTATTCCTCTATTGTTTCTGTGCCTTTAAATATTCTATCAAATAGTTTGGCTATGAACTTGTGTGTACTAGTAAAATATTTAAGATAATAATTCTGTATTTGATCTATCCCTGGTGTTTTCCAGTTATGTAATTTACTAATTGCATGTTTGACTTGTTCTACAGTAATTCTATCAAAACTATGTTCTTCTATATGTTTATTTGTTTCTTCTATGTCTCTGATCCACGAAGCCTCCTTATTGTATGTTATTGGCTGAGATATAATATTTTTCCAAAATGTTTCTATTGCCTCCTTCGTTGGTGTTTCGTTTGTAATATGTTGTTTTTCTGACATCCTTCTATAAAATTTGTTAATTTTCTAAAAATTGTTTGTTTTGTATTGTTCTAGTATTTATATCATCGTACCTTTTTAGTCTTCCAGCCTTTGCTTTAAGTTTTTGCTTTAGTGTTGTTATTATTATCATTATCATTATCATTATCATTATCATTATCATTATCATTATCATTATCATTATCACTATCACTATCACTATCACTATCACTATCACTATCACTATCACTATCACTATCACTATCACTATCACTATCACTATCACTATCACTATCACTATCACTATCACTATCACTATCACTATCACTATCACTATCACTATCACTATCACTATCACTATCACTATCACTATCACTATCACTATCACTATCACTATCACTATCACTATCACTATCACTATCACAATCACAATCACAATCACAATCACTAACACTATCACTATCACTATCACTATCACTATCACTATCACTATCACTATCACTATCACTATCACTATCACTATCACTATCACTATCACTATCACTATCACTATCACTATCACTATCACTATCACTATCACTATCACTATCACTATCACTATCACTATCACTATCACTATCACTATCACTATCACTATCACTATCACTATCACTATCACTATCACTATCACTATCACTATCACTATCACTATCACTATCACTATCACTATCACTATCACTATCACTATCACTATCACTATCACTATCACTATCACTATCACTATCACTATCACTATCACTATCACTATCACTATCACTATCACTATCACTATCACTATCACTATCACTATCACTATCACCATCACTATCACCATCACCATCACCATCACCATCACCATCACCATCACCATCACCATCACCATCACCATCACCATCACCATCACCATCACCATCACCATCACCATCACCATCACCATCACTATCACTATCATTATCATTATCATTATCATTATCATTATGATTATCATTATCATTATCACTATTATTATTATTATTATTATCTTTAGAGTGATATCCTTTAAGTTCATACTTATTTGAAATCTGAGATAGAGGATTTATGCCTATGCAGAATAAAAGGGGAGAGAGAGAATCAGCTTGGAATATTCCTCGGCGTATGGAAATCGGTTCAGTAGTAATTGTATTATTCGTACCATGAGCTGTCATTATTACATTCCAATTTGGCATAACCATCCTCAAAAAGTTCGTAATGGATTCCGGACATTTATATAACGAAAGAACCTTTAGGAGCCAGTCATGGGATATACTATCGAAAGCTTTCCGATAGTCAATCCATCCCATGCTTAGATTCTTTTGAGACTGATGTGCGTCTTCAAGTATGGCTTTGTTGATCATAAGGTGATCCTTACAACCTCTAGCTCGACGTCGACATCCTCTTTGTTCAGGTGCTAATATGTCATTATTGCTACAGTGTATATAGAGTTCGTTACTAATGACTGATGTTAACAATTTATACATGGTAGGCAAACACGCTATTGGCCGCCAGTTCTTAGGGTCACTGGTGTCACCATTTTTAGGTATTAAAATAACTAGCCTTGTAGTGTATTCCTCTATTGTTTCTGTGCCTTTAAATATTCTATCAAATAGTTTGGCTATGAACTTGTGTGTACTAGTAAAATATTTAAGATAATAATTCTGTATTTGATCTATCCCTGGTGTTTTCCAGTTATGTAATTTACTAATTGCATGTTTGACTTGTTCTACAGTAATTCTATCAAAACTATGTTCTTCTATATGTTTATTTGTTTCTTCTATGTCTCTGATCCACGAAGCCTCCTTATTGTATGTTATTGGCTGAGATATAATATTTTTCCAAAATGTTTCTATTGCCTCCTTCGTTGGTGTTTCGTTTGTAATATGTTGTTTTTCTGACATCCTTCTATAAAATTTGTTAATTTTCTAAAAATTGTTTGTTTTGTATTGTTCTAGTATTTATATCATCGTACCTTTTTAGTCTTCCAGCCTTTGCTTTAAGTTTTTGCTTTAGTGTTGTTATTATTATCATTATCATTATCACTATCACTATCACTATCACTATCACTATCACTATCACTATCACTATCACTATCACTATCACTATCACTATCACTATCACTATCACTATCACTATCACTATCACTATCACTATCACTATCACTATCACTATCACTATCACTATCACCATCACCATCACCATCACCATCACCATCACCATCACCATCACCATCACCATCACCATCACCATCACCATCACCATCACCATCACCATCACCATCACCATCACCATCACCATCACCATCACCATCACCATCACCATCACCATCACCATCACCATCACCATCACCATCACCATCACCATCACCATCACCATCACCATCACCATCACCATCACCATCACCATCACCATCACCATCACCATCACCATCACCATCACCATCACCATCACCATCACCATCACCATCACCATCACCATCACCATCACCATCACCATCACCATCACCATCACCATCACCATCACCATCACCATCACCATCACCATCACCATCACCATCACCATCACCATCATTATCATTATCATTATCATTATCATTATCATTATCATTATCATTATCATTATCATTATCATTATCATTATCATTATGATTATCATTATCATTATCACTATTATTATTATTATTATTATCTTTAGAGTGATATCCTTTAAGTTCATACTTATTTGAAATCTGAGATAGAGGATTTATGCCTATGCAGAATAAAAGGGGAGAGAGAGAATCAGCTTGGAATATTCCTCGGCGTATGGAAATCGGTTCAGTAGTAATTGTATTATTCGTACCATGAGCTGTCATTATTACATTCCAATTTGGCATAACCATCCTCAAAAAGTTCGTAATGGATTCCGGACATTTATATAACGAAAGAACCTTTAGGAGCCAGTCATGGGATATACTATCGAAAGCTTTCCGATAGTCAATCCATCCCATGCTTAGATTCTTTTGAGACTGATGTGCGTCTTCAAGTATGGCTTTGTTGATCATAAGGTGATCCTTACAACCTCTAGCTCGACGTCGACATCCTCTTTGTTCAGGTGCTAATATGTCATTATTGCTACAGTGTATATAGAGTTCGTTACTAATGACTGATGTTAACAATTTATACATGGTAGGCAAACACGCTATTGGCCGCCAGTTCTTAGGGTCACTGGTGTCACCATTTTTAGGTATTAAAATAACTAGCCTTGTAGTGTATTCCTCTATTGTTTCTGTGCCTTTAAATATTCTATCAAATAGTTTGGCTATGAACTTGTGTGTACTAGTAAAATATTTAAGATAATAATTCTGTATTTGATCTATCCCTGGTGTTTTCCAGTTATGTAATTTACTAATTGCATGTTTGACTTGTTCTACAGTAATTCTATCAAAACTATGTTCTTCTATATGTTTATTTGTTTCTTCTATGTCTCTGATCCACGAAGCCTCCTTATTGTATGTTATTGGCTGAGATATAATATTTTTCCAAAATGTTTCTATTGCCTCCTTCGTTGGTGTTTCGTTTGTAATATGTTGTTTTTCTGACATCCTTCTATAAAATTTGTTAATTTTCTAAAAATTGTTTGTTTTGTATTGTTCTAGTATTTATATCATCGTACCTTTTTAGTCTTCCAGCCTTTGCTTTAAGTTTTTGCTTTAGTGTTGTTATTATTATCATTATCATTATCATTATCACTATCACTATCACTATCACTATCACTATCACTATCACTATCACTATCACTATCACTATCACTATCACTATCACTATCACTATCACTATCACTATCACTATCACTATCACTATCACTATCACTATCACTATCACTATCACTATCACTATCACTATCACTATCACTATCACTATCACAATCACTAACACTAACACTATCACTATCACTATCACTATCACTATCACTATCACTATCACTATCACTATCACTATCACTATCACTATCACTATCACTATCACTATCACTATCACTATCACTATCACTATCACTATCATTATCACCATCACTATCATTATCACCATCACCATCACCATCACCATCACCATCACCATCACCATCACCATCACCATCACCATCACCATCACCATCACCATCACCATCACCATCACCATCACCATCACCATCACCATCACCATCACCATCACCATCACCATCACCATCACCATCACCATCACCATCACCATCACTATCACTATCATTATCATTATCATTATCATTATCATTATGATTATCATTATCATTATCACTATTATTATTATTATTATTATCTTTAGAGTGATATCCTTTAAGTTCATACTTATTTGAAATCTGAGATAGAGGATTTATGCCTATGCAGAATAAAAGGGGAGAGAGAGAATCAGCTTGGAATATTCCTCGGCGTATGGAAATCGGTTCAGTAGTAATTGTATTATTCGTACCATGAGCTGTCATTATTACATTCCAATTTGGCATAACCATCCTCAAAAAGTTCGTAATGGATTCCGGACATTTATATAACGAAAGAACCTTTAGGAGCCAGTCATGGGATATACTATCGAAAGCTTTCCGATAGTCAATCCATCCCATGCTTAGATTCTTTTGAGACTGATGTGCGTCTTCAAGTATGGCTTTGTTGATCATAAGGTGATCCTTACAACCTCTAGCTCGACGTCGACATCCTCTTTGTTCAGGTGCTAATATGTCATTATTGCTACAGTGTATATAGAGTTCGTTACTAATGACTGATGTTAACAATTTATACATGGTAGGCAAACACGCTATTGGCCGCCAGTTCTTAGGGTCACTGGTGTCACCATTTTTAGGTATTAAAATAACTAGCCTTGTAGTGTATTCCTCTATTGTTTCTGTGCCTTTAAATATTCTATCAAATAGTTTGGCTATGAACTTGTGTGTACTAGTAAAATATTTAAGATAATAATTCTGTATTTGATCTATCCCTGGTGTTTTCCAGTTATGTAATTTACTAATTGCATGTTTGACTTGTTCTACAGTAATTCTATCAAAACTATGTTCTTCTATATGTTTATTTGTTTCTTCTATGTCTCTGATCCACGAAGCCTCCTTATTGTATGTTATTGGCTGAGATATAATATTTTTCCAAAATGTTTCTATTGCCTCCTTCGTTGGTGTTTCGTTTGTAATATGTTGTTTTTCTGACATCCTTCTATAAAATTTGTTAATTTTCTAAAAATTGTTTGTTTTGTATTGTTCTAGTATTTATATCATCGTACCTTTTTAGTCTTCCAGCCTTTGCTTTAAGTTTTTGCTTTAGTGTTGTTATTATTATCATTATCATTATCACTATCACTATCACTATCACTATCACTATCACTATCACTATCACTATCACTATCACTATCACTATCACTATCACTATCACTATCACTATCACTATCACTATCACTATCACTATCACTATCACTATCACTATCACTATCACTATCACTATCACTATCACTATCACCATCACCATCACCATCACCATCACCATCACCATCACCATCACCATCACCATCACCATCACCATCACCATCACCATCACCATCACCATCACCATCACCATCACCATCACCATCACCATCACCATCACCATCACCATCACCATCACCATCACCATCACCATCACCATCACCATCACCATCACCATCACCATCACCATCACCATCACCATCACCATCACCATCACCATCACCATCACCATCACCATCACCATCACCATCATTATCATTATCATTATCATTATCATTATCATTATCATTATCATTATCATTATCATTATCATTATCATTATGATTATCATTATCATTATCACTATTATTATTATTATTATTATCTTTAGAGTGATATCCTTTAAGTTCATACTTATTTGAAATCTGAGATAGAGGATTTATGCCTATGCAGAATAAAAGGGGAGAGAGAGAATCAGCTTGGAATATTCCTCGGCGTATGGAAATCGGTTCAGTAGTAATTGTATTATTCGTACCATGAGCTGTCATTATTACATTCCAATTTGGCATAACCATCCTCAAAAAGTTCGTAATGGATTCCGGACATTTATATAACGAAAGAACCTTTAGGAGCCAGTCATGGGATATACTATCGAAAGCTTTCCGATAGTCAATCCATCCCATGCTTAGATTCTTTTGAGACTGATGTGCGTCTTCAAGTATGGCTTTGTTGATCATAAGGTGATCCTTACAACCTCTAGCTCGACGTCGACATCCTCTTTGTTCAGGTGCTAATATGTCATTATTGCTACAGTGTATATAGAGTTCGTTACTAATGACTGATGTTAACAATTTATACATGGTAGGCAAACACGCTATTGGCCGCCAGTTCTTAGGGTCACTGGTGTCACCATTTTTAGGTATTAAAATAACTAGCCTTGTAGTGTATTCCTCTATTGTTTCTGTGCCTTTAAATATTCTATCAAATAGTTTGGCTATGAACTTGTGTGTACTAGTAAAATATTTAAGATAATAATTCTGTATTTGATCTATCCCTGGTGTTTTCCAGTTATGTAATTTACTAATTGCATGTTTGACTTGTTCTACAGTAATTCTATCAAAACTATGTTCTTCTATATGTTTATTTGTTTCTTCTATGTCTCTGATCCACGAAGCCTCCTTATTGTATGTTATTGGCTGAGATATAATATTTTTCCAAAATGTTTCTATTGCCTCCTTCGTTGGTGTTTCGTTTGTAATATGTTGTTTTTCTGACATCCTTCTATAAAATTTGTTAATTTTCTAAAAATTGTTTGTTTTGTATTGTTCTAGTATTTATATCATCGTACCTTTTTAGTCTTCCAGCCTTTGCTTTAAGTTTTTGCTTTAGTGTTGTTATTATTATCATTATCATTATCATTATCACTATCACTATCACTATCACTATCACTATCACTATCACTATCACTATCACTATCACTATCACTATCACTATCACTATCACTATCACTATCACTATCACTATCACTATCACTATCACTATCACTA
This sequence comes from Thymelicus lineola, assembly GCA_963932265.1. Classification (NCBI taxonomy): domain Eukaryota; kingdom Metazoa; phylum Arthropoda; class Insecta; order Lepidoptera; family Hesperiidae; genus Thymelicus; species Thymelicus lineola. Next base: position 9,399,311 of record OZ010706.1, read on the forward strand.
TCACTATCACTATCACTATCACCATCACCATCACCATCACCATCACCATCACCATCACCATCACCATCACCATCACCATCACCATCACCATCACCATCACCATCACCATCACCATCACCATCACCATCACCATCACCATCACCATCACCATCACCATCACCATCACCATCACCATCACCATCACCATCACCATCACCATCACCATCACCATCACCATCACCATCACCATCACCATCACCATCACCATCACCATCACCATCACCATCACCATCACCATCACCATCACCATCACCATCATTATCATTATCATTATCATTATCATTATCATTATCATTATCATTATCATTATCATTATCATTATCATTATGATTATCATTATCATTATCACTATTATTATTATTATTATTATCTTTAGAGTGATATCCTTTAAGTTCATACTTATTTGAAATCTGAGATAGAGGATTTATGCCTATGCAGAATAAAAGGGGAGAGAGAGAATCAGCTTGGAATATTCCTCGGCGTATGGAAATCGGTTCAGTAGTAATTGTATTATTCGTACCATGAGCTGTCATTATTACATTCCAATTTGGCATAACCATCCTCAAAAAGTTCGTAATGGATTCCGGACATTTATATAACGAAAGAACCTTTAGGAGCCAGTCATGGGATATACTATCGAAAGCTTTCCGATAGTCAATCCATCCCATGCTTAGATTCTTTTGAGACTGATGTGCGTCTTCAAGTATGGCTTTGTTGATCATAAGGTGATCCTTACAACCTCTAGCTCGACGTCGACATCCTCTTTGTTCAGGTGCTAATATGTCATTATTGCTACAGTGTATATAGAGTTCGTTACTAATGACTGATGTTAACAATTTATACATGGTAGGCAAACACGCTATTGGCCGCCAGTTCTTAGGGTCACTGGTGTCACCATTTTTAGGTATTAAAATAACTAGCCTTGTAGTGTATTCCTCTATTGTTTCTGTGCCTTTAAATATTCTATCAAATAGTTTGGCTATGAACTTGTGTGTACTAGTAAAATATTTAAGATAATAATTCTGTATTTGATCTATCCCTGGTGTTTTCCAGTTATGTAATTTACTAATTGCATGTTTGACTTGTTCTACAGTAATTCTATCAAAACTATGTTCTTCTATATGTTTATTTGTTTCTTCTATGTCTCTGATCCACGAAGCCTCCTTATTGTATGTTATTGGCTGAGATATAATATTTTTCCAAAATGTTTCTATTGCCTCCTTCGTTGGTGTTTCGTTTGTAATATGTTGTTTTTCTGACATCCTTCTATAAAATTTGTTAATTTTCTAAAAATTGTTTGTTTTGTATTGTTCTAGTATTTATATCATCGTACCTTTTTAGTCTTCCAGCCTTTGCTTTAAGTTTTTGCTTTAGTGTTGTTATTATTATCATTATCATTATCATTATCACTATCACTATCACTATCACTATCACTATCACTATCACTATCACTATCACTATCACTATCACTATCACTATCACTATCACTATCACTATCACTATCACTATCACTATCACTATCACTATCACTATCACTATCACTATCACTATCACTATCACTATCACTATCACAATCACTAACACTAACACTATCACTATCACTATCACTATCACTATCACTATCACTATCACTATCACTATCACTATCACTATCACTATCACTATCACTATCACTATCACTATCACTATCACTATCACTATCACTATCACTATCACTATCATTATCACCATCACTATCATTATCACCATCACCATCACCATCACCATCACCATCACCATCACCATCACCATCACCATCACCATCACCATCACCATCACCATCACCATCACCATCACCATCACCATCACCATCACCATCACCATCACCATCACCATCACCATCACCATCACCATCACCATCACCATCACCATCACCATCACCATCACCATCACCATCACCATCACCATCACCATCACCATCACCATCACCATCACCATCACCATCACCATCACCATCACCATCACCATCACCATCACCATCACCATCACTATCACAATCACTAACACTATCACAATCACTAACACTAACACTATCACTATCACTATCACTATCACTATCACTATCACTATCACCATCACCATCACTATCACCATCACCATCACCATCACCATCACCATCACCATCACCATCACCATCACCATCACCATCACCATCACCATCACCATCACCATCACCATCACCATCACCATCACCATCACCATCACCATCACCATCACCATCACCATCACCATCACCATCACCATCACCATCACCATCACCATCACCATCACCATCACCATCACCATCACCATCACCATCACCATCACCATCACCATCACCATCACCATCACCATCACCATCACCATCACCATCACCATCACCATCACCATCACCATCACCATCACCATCACCATCACCATCACCATCACCATCACCATCACCATCACCATCACCATCACCATCACCATCACCATCACCATCACCATCACCATCACCATCACCATCACCATCACCATCACCATCACCATCACCATCACCATCACCATCACCATCACCATCACTATCACTATCATTATCATTATCATTATCATTATCATTATCATTATGATTATCATTATCATTATCACTATTATTATTATTATTATTATCTTTAGAGTGATATCCTTTAAGTTCATACTTATTTGAAATCTGAGATAGAGGATTTATGCCTATGCAGAATAAAAGGGGAGAGAGAGAATCAGCTTGGAATATTCCTCGGCGTATGGAAATCGGTTCAGTAGTAATTGTATTATTCGTACCATGAGCTGTCATTATTACATTCCAATTTGGCATAACCATCCTCAAAAAGTTCGTAATGGATTCCGGACATTTATATAACGAAAGAACCTTTAGGAGCCAGTCATGGGATATACTATCGAAAGCTTTCCGATAGTCAATCCATCCCATGCTTAGATTCTTTTGAGACTGATGTGCGTCTTCAAGTATGGCTTTGTTGATCATAAGGTGATCCTTACAACCTCTAGCTCGACGTCGACATCCTCTTTGTTCAGGTGCTAATATGTCATTATTGCTACAGTGTATATAGAGTTCGTTACTAATGACTGATGTTAACAATTTATACATGGTAGGCAAACACGCTATTGGCCGCCAGTTCTTAGGGTCACTGGTGTCACCATTTTTAGGTATTAAAATAACTAGCCTTGTAGTGTATTCCTCTATTGTTTCTGTGCCTTTAAATATTCTATCAAATAGTTTGGCTATGAACTTGTGTGTACTAGTAAAATATTTAAGATAATAATTCTGTATTTGATCTATCCCTGGTGTTTTCCAGTTATGTAATTTACTAATTGCATGTTTGACTTGTTCTACAGTAATTCTATCAAAACTATGTTCTTCTATATGTTTATTTGTTTCTTCTATGTCTCTGATCCACGAAGCCTCCTTATTGTATGTTATTGGCTGAGATATAATATTTTTCCAAAATGTTTCTATTGCCTCCTTCGTTGGTGTTTCGTTTGTAATATGTTGTTTTTCTGACATCCTTCTATAAAATTTGTTAATTTTCTAAAAATTGTTTGTTTTGTATTGTTCTAGTATTTATATCATCGTACCTTTTTAGTCTTCCAGCCTTTGCTTTAAGTTTTTGCTTTAGTGTTGTTATTATTATCATTATCATTATCATTATCATTATCATTATCATTATCATTATCATTATCACTATCACTATCACTATCACTATCACTATCACTATCACTATCACTATCACTATCACTATCACTATCACTATCACTATCACTATCACTATCACTATCACTATCACTATCACTATCACTATCACTATCACTATCACTATCACTATCACTATCACTATCACTATCACTATCACTATCACTATCACTATCACTATCACTATCACTATCACTATCACTATCACTATCACTATCACTATCACTATCACTATCACTATCACTATCACTATCACTATCACTATCACTATCACTATCACTATCACTATCACTATCACTATCACTATCACTATCACTATCACTATCACTATCACTATCACTATCACTATCACTATCACTATCACTATCACTATCACTATCACTATCACTATCACTATCACTATCACTATCACTATCACTATCACTATCACTATCACTATCACTATCACTATCACTATCACTATCACTATCACTATCACTATCACTATCACTATCACTATCACTATCACTATCACTATCACTATCACTATCACTATCACTATCACTATCACTATCACTATCACTATCACTATCACTATCACTAACACTATCACTATCACTATCACTAACACTAACACTATCACTATCACTATCACTATCACTATCACTATCACTATCACTATCACTATCACTATCACTATCACTATCACCATCACCATCACCATCACCATCACCATCACCATCACCATCACCATCACCATCACCATCACCATCACCATCACCATCACCATCACCATCACCATCACCATCACTATCACTATCATTATCATTATCATTATCATTATCATTATGATTATCATTATCATTATCACTATTATTATTATTATTATTATCTTTAGAGTGATATCCTTTAAGTTCATACTTATTTGAAATCTGAGATAGAGGATTTATGCCTATGCAGAATAAAAGGGGAGAGAGAGAATCAGCTTGGAATATTCCTCGGCGTATGGAAATCGGTTCAGTAGTAATTGTATTATTCGTACCATGAGCTGTCATTATTACATTCCAATTTGGCATAACCATCCTCAAAAAGTTCGTAATGGATTCCGGACATTTATATAACGAAAGAACCTTTAGGAGCCAGTCATGGGATATACTATCGAAAGCTTTCCGATAGTCAATCCATCCCATGCTTAGATTCTTTTGAGACTGATGTGCGTCTTCAAGTATGGCTTTGTTGATCATAAGGTGATCCTTACAACCTCTAGCTCGACGTCGACATCCTCTTTGTTCAGGTGCTAATATGTCATTATTGCTACAGTGTATATAGAGTTCGTTACTAATGACTGATGTTAACAATTTATACATGGTAGGCAAACACGCTATTGGCCGCCAGTTCTTAGGGTCACTGGTGTCACCATTTTTAGGTATTAAAATAACTAGCCTTGTAGTGTATTCCTCTATTGTTTCTGTGCCTTTAAATATTCTATCAAATAGTTTGGCTATGAACTTGTGTGTACTAGTAAAATATTTAAGATAATAATTCTGTATTTGATCTATCCCTGGTGTTTTCCAGTTATGTAATTTACTAATTGCATGTTTGACTTGTTCTACAGTAATTCTATCAAAACTATGTTCTTCTATATGTTTATTTGTTTCTTCTATGTCTCTGATCCACGAAGCCTCCTTATTGTATGTTATTGGCTGAGATATAATATTTTTCCAAAATGTTTCTATTGCCTCCTTCGTTGGTGTTTCGTTTGTAATATGTTGTTTTTGTTTTTCTGACATCCTTCTATAAAATTTGTTAATTTTCTAAAAATTGTTTGTTTTGTATTGTTCTAGTATTTATATCATCGTACCTTTTTAGTCTTCCAGCCTTTGCTTTAAGTTTTTGCTTTAGTGTTGTTATTATTATCATTATCATTATCATTATCACTATCACTATCACTATCACTATCACTATCACTATCACTATCACTATCACTATCACTATCACTATCACTATCACTATCACTATCACTATCACTATCACTATCACTATCACTATCACTATCACTATCACTATCACTATCACTATCACTATCACTATCACTATCACTATCACTATCACTATCACTATCACTATCACTATCACTATCACTATCACTATCACTATCACTATCACTATCACTATCACTATCACTATCACTATCACTATCACTATCACTATCACTATCACTATCACTATCACTATCACTATCACTATCACTATCACTATCACCATCACCATCACCATCACCATCACCATCACCATCACCATCACCATCACCATCACCATCATTATCACCATCACCATCACCATCACCATCATTATCACCATCACCATCACCATCACCATCACCATCACCATCACCATCACCATCACCATCACCATCACCATCACCATCACCATCACCATCACCATCACCATCACCATCACCATCACCATCACCATCACCATCACCATCACCATCACCATCACCATCACCATCACCATCACCATCACCATCACCATCACCATCACCATCACCATCACCATCACCATCACCATCACCATCACCATCACCATCACCATCACCATCACCATCACCATCACCATCACCATCACCATCACCATCACCATCACCATCACCATCACCATCACCATCACCATCACCATCACCATCACCATCACCATCACCATCACCATCACCATCACCATCACCATCATTATCATTATCATTATCATTATCATTATCATTATCATTATCATTATCATTATCATTATCATTATGATTATCATTATCATTATCACTATTATTATTATTATTATTATCTTTAGAGTGATATCCTTTAAGTTCATACTTATTTGAAATCTGAGATAGAGGATTTATGCCTATGCAGAATAAAAGGGGAGAGAGAGAATCAGCTTGGAATATTCCTCGGCGTATGGAAATCGGTTCAGTAGTAATTGTATTATTCGTACCATGAGCTGTCATTATTACATTCCAATTTGGCATAACCATCCTCAAAAAGTTCGTAATGGATTCCGGACATTTATATAACGAAAGAACCTTTAGGAGCCAGTCATGGGATATACTATCGAAAGCTTTCCGATAGTCAATCCATCCCATGCTTAGATTCTTTTGAGACTGATGTGCGTCTTCAAGTATGGCTTTGTTGATCATAAGGTGATCCTTACAACCTCTAGCTCGACGTCGACATCCTCTTTGTTCAGGTGCTAATATGTCATTATTGCTACAGTGTATATAGAGTTCGTTACTAATGACTGATGTTAACAATTTATACATGGTAGGCAAACACGCTATTGGCCGCCAGTTCTTAGGGTCACTGGTGTCACCATTTTTAGGTATTAAAATAACTAGCCTTGTAGTGTATTCCTCTATTGTTTCTGTGCCTTTAAATATTCTATCAAATAGTTTGGCTATGAACTTGTGTGTACTAGTAAAATATTTAAGATAATAATTCTGTATTTGATCTATCCCTGGTGTTTTCCAGTTATGTAATTTACTAATTGCATGTTTGACTTGTTCTACAGTAATTCTATCAAAACTATGTTCTTCTATATGTTTATTTGTTTCTTCTATGTCTCTGATCCACGAAGCCTCCTTATTGTATGTTATTGGCTGAGATATAATATTTTTCCAAAATGTTTCTATTGCCTCCTTCGTTGGTGTTTCGTTTGTAATATGTTGTTTTTCTGACATCCTTCTATAAAATTTGTTAATTTTCTAAAAATTGTTTGTTTTGTATTGTTCTAGTATTTATATCATCGTACCTTTTTAGTCTTCCAGCCTTTGCTTTAAGTTTTTGCTTTAGTGTTGTTATTATTATTATTATCATTATCATTATCATTATCATTATCATTATCATTATCATTATCATTATCACTATCACTATCACTATCACTATCACTATCACTATCACTATCACTATCACTATCACTATAACTATCACTATCACTATCACTATCACTATCACTATCACTATCACCATCACCATCACCATCACCATCACCATCACCATCACCATCACCATCACCATCACCATCACCATCACCATCACCATCACCATCACCATCACCATCACCATCACCATCACCATCACCATCACCATCACCATCACCATCACCATCACCATCACCATCACCATCACCATCACCATCACCATCACCATCACCATCACCATCACCATCACCATCACCATCACCATCACCATCACCATCACCATCACCATCACCATCACCATCACCATCACCATCACCATCACCATCACCATCACCATCACCATCACCATCACCATCACCATCACCATCACCATCACCATCACCATCATTATCATTATCATTATCATTATCATTATCATTATCATTATCATTATCATTATCATTATCATTATCATTATCATTATCATTATCATTATCATTATCATTATCATTATCATTATCATTATGATTATCATTATCATTATCACTATTATTATTATTATTATTATCTTTAGAGTGATATCCTTTAAGTTCATACTTATTTGAAATCTGAGATAGAGGATTTATGCCTATGCAGAATAAAAGGGGAGAGAGAGAATCAGCTTGGAATATTCCTCGGCGTATGGAAATCGGTTCAGTAGTAATTGTATTATTCGTACCATGAGCTGTCATTATTACATTCCAATTTGGCATAACCATCCTCAAAAAGTTCGTAATGGATTCCGGACATTTATATAACGAAAGAACCTTTAGGAGCCAGTCATGGGATATACTATCGAAAGCTTTCCGATAGTCAATCCATCCAATGCTTAGATTCTTTTGAGACTGATGTGCGTCTTCAAGTATGGCTTTGTTGATCATAAGGTGATCCTTACAACCTCTAGCTCGACGTCGACATCCTCTTTGTTCAGGTGCTAATATGTCATTATTGCTACAGTGTATATAGAGTTCGTTACTAATGACTGATGTTAACAATTTATACATGGTAGGCAAACACGCTATTGGCCGCCAGTTCTTAGGGTCACTGGTGTCACCATTTTTAGGTATTAAAATAACTAGCCTTGTAGTGTATTCCTCTATTGTTTCTGTGCCTTTAAATATTCTATCAAATAGTTTGGCTATGAACTTGTGTGTACTAGTAAAATATTTAAGATAATAATTCTGTATTTGATCTATCCCTGGTGTTTTCCAGTTATGTAATTTACTAATTGCATGTTTGACTTGTTCTACAGTAATTCTATCAAAACTATGTTCTTCTATATGTTTATTTGTTTCTTCTATGTCTCTGATCCACGAAGCCTCCTTATTGTATGTTATTGGCTGAGATATAATATTTTTCCAAAATGTTTCTATTGCCTCCTTCGTTGGTGTTTCGTTTGTAATATGTTGTTTTTCTGACATCCTTCTATAAAATTTGTTAATTTTCTAAAAATTGTTTGTTTTGTATTGTTCTAGTATTTATATCATCGTACCTTTTTAGTCTTCCAGCCTTTGCTTTAAGTTTTTGCTTTAGTGTTGTTATTATTATTATTATCATTATCATTATCATTATCATTATCATTATCATTATCATTATCATTATCACTATCACTATCACTATCACTATCACTATCACTATCACTATCACTATCACTATCACTATCACTATCACTATCACTATCACTATCACTATCACTATCACTATCACTATCACTATCACTATCACTATCACTATCACTATCACTATCACTAACACTATCACTATCACTATCACTAACACTAACACTATCACTATCACTATCACTATCACTATCACTATCACTATCACTATCACTATCACTATCACTATCACTATCACCATCACCATCACCATCACCATCACCATCACCATCACCATCACCATCACCATCACCATCACCATCACCATCACCATCACCATCACCATCACCATCACCATCACTATCACTATCATTATCATTATCATTATCATTATCATTATGATTATCATTATCATTATCACTATTATTATTATTATTATTATCTTTAGAGTGATATCCTTTAAGTTCATACTTATTTGAAATCTGAGATAGAGGATTTATGCCTATGCAGAATAAAAGGGGAGAGAGAGAATCAGCTTGGAATATTCCTCGGCGTATGGAAATCGGTTCAGTAGTAATTGTATTATTCGTACCATGAGCTGTCATTATTACATTCCAATTTGGCATAACCATCCTCAAAAAGTTCGTAATGGATTCCGGACATTTATATAACGAAAGAACCTTTAGGAGCCAGTCATGGGATATACTATCGAAAGCTTTCCGATAGTCAATCCATCCCATGCTTAGATTCTTTTGAGACTGATGTGCGTCTTCAAGTATGGCTTTGTTGATCATAAGGTGATCCTTACAACCTCTAGCTCGACGTCGACATCCTCTTTGTTCAGGTGCTAATATGTCATTATTGCTACAGTGTATATAGAGTTCGTTACTAATGACTGATGTTAACAATTTATACATGGTAGGCAAACACGCTATTGGCCGCCAGTTCTTAGGGTCACTGGTGTCACCATTTTTAGGTATTAAAATAACTAGCCTTGTAGTGTATTCCTCTATTGTTTCTGTGCCTTTAAATATTCTATCAAATAGTTTGGCTATGAACTTGTGTGTACTAGTAAAATATTTAAGATAATAATTCTGTATTTGATCTATCCCTGGTGTTTTCCAGTTATGTAATTTACTAATTGCATGTTTGACTTGTTCTACAGTAATTCTATCAAAACTATGTTCTTCTATATGTTTATTTGTTTCTTCTATGTCTCTGATCCACGAAGCCTCCTTATTGTATGTTATTGGCTGAGATATAATATTTTTCCAAAATGTTTCTATTGCCTCCTTCGTTGGTGTTTCGTTTGTAATATGTTGTTTTTCTGACATCCTTCTATAAAATTTGTTAATTTTCTAAAAATTGTTTGTTTTGTATTGTTCTAGTATTTATATCATCGTACCTTTTTAGTCTTCCAGCCTTTGCTTTAAGTTTTTGCTTTAGTGTTGTTATTATTATCATTATCATTATCATTATCACTATCACTATCACTATCACTATCACTATCACTATCACTATCACTATCACTATCACTATCACTATCACTATCACTATCACTATCACTATCACTATCACTATCACTATCACTATCACTATCACTATCACTATCACTATCACTATCACTATCACTATCACTATCACTATCACTATCACTATCACTATCACTATCACTATCACTATCACTATCACTATCACTATCACTATCACTATCACTATCACTATCACCATCACCATCACCATCACCATCACCATCACCATCACCATCACCATCACCATCACCATCACCATCACCATCACCATCACCATCACCATCACCATCATTATCACCATCACCATCACCATCACCATCATTATCACCATCACCATCACCATCACCATCACCATCACCATCACCATCACCATCACCATCACCATCACCATCACCATCACCATCACCATCACCATCACCATCACCATCACCATCACCATCACCATCACCATCACCATCACCATCACCATCACCATCACCATCACCATCACCATCACCATCACCATCACCATCACCATCACCATCACCATCACCATCACCATCACCATCACCATCACCATCACCATCACCATCACCATCACCATCACCATCACCATCACCATCACCATCACCATCACCATCACCATCACCATCACCATCACCATCACCATCACCATCACCATCACCATCACCATCACCATCACCATCACCATCACCATCACCATCACCATCACCATCACCATCACCATCACCATCACCATCACCATCACCATCACCATCACCATCACCATCACCATCACCATCACCATCACCATCACCATCACCATCACCATCATTATCATTATCATTATCATTATCATTATCATTATCATTATCATTATCATTATCATTATCATTATGATTATCATTATCATTATCACTATTATTATTATTATTATTATCTTTAGAGTGATATCCTTTAAGTTCATACTTATTTGAAATCTGAGATAGAGGATTTATGCCTATGCAGAATAAAAGGGGAGAGAGAGAATCAGCTTGGAATATTCCTCGGCGTATGGAAATCGGTTCAGTAGTAATTGTATTATTCGTACCATGAGCTGTCATTATTACATTCCAATTTGGCATAACCATCCTCAAAAAGTTCGTAATGGATTCCGGACATTTATATAACGAAAGAACCTTTAGGAGCCAGTCATGGGATATACTATCGAAAGCTTTCCGATAGTCAATCCATCCCATGCTTAGATTCTTTTGAGACTGATGTGCGTCTTCAAGTATGGCTTTGTTGATCATAAGGTGATCCTTACAACCTCTAGCTCGACGTCGACATCCTCTTTGTTCAGGTGCTAATATGTCATTATTGCTACAGTGTATATAGAGTTCGTTACTAATGACTGATGTTAACAATTTATACATGGTAGGCAAACACGCTATTGGCCGCCAGTTCTTAGGGTCACTGGTGTCACCATTTTTAGGTATTAAAATAACTAGCCTTGTAGTGTATTCCTCTATTGTTTCTGTGCCTTTAAATATTCTATCAAATAGTTTGGCTATGAACTTGTGTGTACTAGTAAAATATTTAAGATAATAATTCTGTATTTGATCTATCCCTGGTGTTTTCCAGTTATGTAATTTACTAATTGCATGTTTGACTTGTTCTACAGTAATTCTATCAAAACTATGTTCTTCTATATGTTTATTTGTTTCTTCTATGTCTCTGATCCACGAAGCCTCCTTATTGTATGTTATTGGCTGAGATATAATATTTTTCCAAAATGTTTCTATTGCCTCCTTCGTTGGTGTTTCGTTTGTAATATGTTGTTTTTCTGACATCCTTCTATAAAATTTGTTAATTTTCTAAAAATTGTTTGTTTTGTATTGTTCTAGTATTTATATCATCGTACCTTTTTAGTCTTCCAGCCTTTGCTTTAAGTTTTTGCTTTAGTGTTGTTATTATTATTATTATCATTATCATTATCATTATCATTATCATTATCATTATCATTATCATTATCACTATCACTATCACTATCACTATCACTATCACTATCACTATCACTATCACTATCACTATAACTATCACTATCACTATCACTATCACTATCACTATCACTATCACTATCACTATCACTATCACTATCACCATCACCATCACCATCACCATCACCATCACCATCACCATCACCATCACCATCACCATCACCATCACCATCACCATCACCATCACCATCACCATCACCATCACCATCACCATCACCATCACCATCACCATCACCATCACCATCACCATCACCATCACCATCACCATCACCATCACCATCACCATCACCATCACCATCACCATCACCATCACCATCACCATCACCATCACCATCACCATCACCATCACCATCACCATCACCATCACCATCACCATCACCATCACCATCACCATCACCATCACCATCACCATCACCATCACCATCACCATCACCATCACCATCACCATCACCATCACCATCACCATCACCATCATTATCATTATCATTATCATTATCATTATCATTATCATTATCATTATCATTATCATTATCATTATCATTATCATTATCATTATCATTATCATTATCATTATGATTATCATTATCATTATCACTATTATTATTATTATTATTATCTTTAGAGTGATATCCTTTAAGTTCATACTTATTTGAAATCTGAGATAGAGGATTTATGCCTATGCAGAATAAAAGGGGAGAGAGAGAATCAGCTTGGAATATTCCTCGGCGTATGGAAATCGGTTCAGTAGTAATTGTATTATTCGTACCATGAGCTGTCATTATTACATTCCAATTTGGCATAACCATCCTCAAAAAGTTCGTAATGGATTCCGGACATTTATATAACGAAAGAACCTTTAGGAGCCAGTCATGGGATATACTATCGAAAGCTTTCCGATAGTCAATCCATCCAATGCTTAGATTCTTTTGAGACTGATGTGCGTCTTCAAGTATGGCTTTGTTGATCATAAGGTGATCCTTACAACCTCTAGCTCGACGTCGACATCCTCTTTGTTCAGGTGCTAATATGTCATTATTGCTACAGTGTATATAGAGTTCGTTACTAATGACTGATGTTAACAATTTATACATGGTAGGCAAACACGCTATTGGCCGCCAGTTCTTAGGGTCACTGGTGTCACCATTTTTAGGTATTAAAATAACTAGCCTTGTAGTGTATTCCTCTATTGTTTCTGTGCCTTTAAATATTCTATCAAATAGTTTGGCTATGAACTTGTGTGTACTAGTAAAATATTTAAGATAATAATTCTGTATTTGATCTATCCCTGGTGTTTTCCAGTTATGTAATTTACTAATTGCATGTTTGACTTGTTCTACAGTAATTCTATCAAAACTATGTTCTTCTATATGTTTATTTGTTTCTTCTATGTCTCTGATCCACGAAGCCTCCTTATTGTATGTTATTGGCTGAGATATAATATTTTTCCAAAATGTTTCTATTGCCTCCTTCGTTGGTGTTTCGTTTGTAATATGTTGTTTTTCTGACATCCTTCTATAAAATTTGTTAATTTTCTAAAAATTGTTTGTTTTGTATTGTTCTAGTATTTATATCATCGTACCTTTTTAGTCTTCCAGCCTTTGCTTTAAGTTTTTGCTTTAGTGTTGTTATTATTATTATTATCATTATCATTATCATTATCATTATCATTATCATTATCACTATCACTATCACTATCACTATCACTATCACTATCACTATCACTATCACTATCACTATCACTATCACTATCACTATCACTATCACTATCACTATCACTATCACTATCACTATCACTATCACTATCACTATCAACTATCTATTATCAACTATGTAACTATTGTACAATACGAACAAACTGTTCGACGCACACGCTCCGGTCAAAGCGGTTAAAGTGAAGCGGCCGCCTGCCCCTTGGATTACAAGGGGAGTGCGTATGGCTATGACTCGCAGGGATCGGGCCTTTAGGAAATTCAAGCGTGACCGGTGTGAGGAGAATTGGAACGCCTACAAGGGTTATCGTAACCGTTGCAATCAGATGGTGAGAGCAGCTAAGCGCAGTTACTTCTGTGAAAATTTATGTAACTCTTCACCGGCCGATATGTGGAAATTCCTTAATTCTAACGGTATAGGTAAGGGTTCTACTGCGGTAGATAACTTACCTTTCCCTCTTAATGACTTTAATTCACATTTTGCGACTGCTAATAATCTTAGTCACTCTGTCAAGTCTAAAACTATTTCTTATATTGATTCCCTGGCCTCTCCTTGTCTCTCTTCATTCTCATTTTCTGAAGTCTCTATAGACGAGACGCGAAAAATATTTTTGTCTATTAAATCTAAAGCCGTGGGCTGTGACGACGTAGGTCGTAACATGCTTTCTCCTGTGCTTGAAGCGTTCCTTCCTGCGATAACTCATATTATTAATTTTTCTTTGTCGTCAGGAGTTTTTCCAAGCTTATGGCGTAAAGCTTTCATTATTCCGCTTCCAAAAATTTCGAATCCCAGTCAACTAAACAATTATAGGCCGATCTCTATACTGCCTTTTTTATCTAAAGTGCTTGAAGCTGCTGTTCATAAGCAGGTATCGGCCTATATTTCTGAAATTAATTATTTATCCCCATTTCAATCCGGTTTTCGGCCGTGTCACAGCACCACGACTGCCCTTCTTAAGGTGACTGACGATATAAGGGAGGGCATGGAGGGTAGATTGGTCACCATTCTTGTTCTCATCGATTTTTCTAATGCATTTAACATGGTCGACCATGATATCCTCCTGGCTATCCTTCGGCACCTTAATTTCTCTCTTGAGTCTGTTAACTGGTTTTCATCCTACCTTTGTGGCCGTCAGCAAGCAGTACGATTTAAGCAAAATACTTCCAACTGGTGTGCTCTTTCTTCTGGTGTGCCACAGGGCGGGATTCTTTCTCCTCTCCTTTTCTCTCTTTTTATTAACTCTCTCTCTTCCTGCCTTAGTTGCTCTTACCACTTTTACGCTGACGACCTCCAAATTTACACCCAAACTGAGGTAGATGCACTCGATGATGCAATTGGCAAAATCAACACAGATCTGGCCCGCATAGCTACTTGGTCGAACAAATTCGGCATTTCGGTTAATCCGAATAAATGTCAAGCCATCGTTGTAGGCAGTGATCGTCAGCTAGTTAAAGTTGATCTTGGTCTTGTTACGCCGGTCACGTTTGAAGGTTCTATTATTCCCTTTTCCGGTACAGTTAAAAATTTAGGTTTATATTTGGACTGTAATTTAAATTGGGCTACATATGTTAATGAGATTTGTAGATCGGTTACAGGTAAACTTTGTGCCCTGAATAGACTAAGAAAATTTCTCCCTATTAAGACCAAAATTTGTCTGGTGCAATGTCTTATCCTCCCCGTTATCGATTACTGTGATGTGTGTACTACAGATCTCAATGAAGATCTCCTGAACAAACTAGATCGTCTTATTAATAATTGTATCCGCTTTATTTTTAGTCTTCGTAAATTCGACCATGTGTCTTCATTCCGTCGTCAGCTTCAATGGCTCCCTATTCGCCTACGAAGACAAGCTAGGATACTCTCTACTCTCTTTTCCGTCTTATATGATGAACATTCTCCTACTTACCTTAAGAATAAGTTCAAGTTTTTACGGGACTTTCATGATCGGCCTCTGCGTTCTACTGAGAGCTTGCTTCTCTCCATTCCTCTTCACCATTCAGGTTTCTTGTCTTATTCTTTTGCCGTTCAAGCCGCTCGACTTTGGAATGATTTGCCTGTGATTCTCAGAAAGCCGGCTAGTAAATTTTCGTTCAAGAAAAGACTTCACGGACATTACTGTAAATATGTAGGGCACCACCATTCATAATCACATCACCAATTTTTTTTTTTTTTTTTATCTTTTTCTCTTATTAATGAGTGTAGGTATTTATGTATTCTATATTTATGTATTTATATATGAAGTTATGTATTTATGTATGAAGTTACGTATTTATTTATGTATGCCTATGTGTATGTGTGTGTATGGTATATTTATATATATATATATAATATATTCTATTATTATTATTATTTCTTTTTGGTTCCTAAGTATTTCTTTTTTTTTTTACAGCCTAGATGTACCGCCATATCGTTGTGTTCATACTATCCGAAGGTTGACTGGGAGAGAATGCTTTTAGCATTAAGTCCGCCTTTGCTATTGTACATAAATGTATGGTGCAAAAAGTTAAATAAATAAATAAATACGCATCATCATCTTATGTGAAACCAGTTTTATTGTCAACGGCACTAGTCGAGGTAGCCGATGATAGTAATAACTATCATTTAGCGCGCGCCTTACTCGACAGCGGCAGTCAGCGATGTTTTGTAACTAAATCTTTTTGCGATAAAATTAATACTCCATTAACCGAATCTCACATAGAAATACGTGGTGTCGGGAGCTCGATGACACAGACAACGAAGGCCTGTGACATTGAGGTGAAATCGCGCACCAACACCAGCTATCGTACAAAAATGAAATGTTTTGTTTTGCCGAGTATTACATCCTCTATGCCAACTGTTTCTAAACAATGCGCACGAGTGGTCATACCGGATAACGTCAAGCTAGCGGATCCGTACTTTTATAATTCCCGTGCTATCGATATTTTAATAGGCGCTGATAAATTCTGGGAATTATTAAAAACTGAGAAAATAAGGTTACCTAGCGGTCCTTTCTTACAAGATACGCACCTCGGTTGGATTATTTCCGGTCAAATTAATTAATCACTGCGCAATAACACTTTTGTATTTTCGTACTTTTATTATTTTACGCAATTTATACAATTTCATTCCTAGAAGAACCCGAATCAAGTGTCGTCATGCGCACTGATGAGAGCGTGTTAAAAGAATCACTTCATCTCCACTACGATGCGCTATCTAGACACGCGGCAGCGTGTCAAGCCAAGTTCAAGCAAAGGAACTGGCTAGCCAGCGCCGAGTGTAATATTACACGAACCACTTAGTGCCACTTTTGACCCTTCTATAACTCAAAACCTCTTTAACGTAAACACATAAAACTTCGTGTGTTTAATTATATACATAAGGACATGTAGAATTCAAAATTTCATGAAGCTAGCTCAAACGGTTATAAAGATATGAAGGTCAAAAAGTCGTAAATTTTAGCACTGACTGACTGACTGACATATAGTACCTAAATCTAACCTACTTCCAGATAACCTAGAAGGATGAAATTTGGAATCCAGCTCGGTAATTGTGTGTAAGCGTAGAAAAAAATCAAAAAAATAAAAAAAGTTGAAAAATAAGTGGTGTCCCCATACAAAATTTGTATGGGACCGAAGCAGAGCCATCTAGCGGCAGTGAAAAGAAAAGCTTCGGTCCCATACAAATCTTAGCCAACTCGCATTTACATTGTGAGCCCGTTATGTCACGTAAAACTCGCACTAAGGCCTCTGTGCACGCGGGGTTCAATATGGCATACTTCAGCGCATGGAGTATTGAGGTAGAATGAGAGCCATTTCATATGAAGGAAAAGTTGAAAAAGTTTCCAGCTGTTTAAAGAAAATAGAGGTTCCCATAATGGCCATTTCTAAATAGCGCTAGTGTGTTTTTTTTATGCTTTGAGCAGGCAAACGAGCAGACGGGTCACCTGATGGTAAGTGATCACCGCCGTCCATGGACATTAGCGACACCAGGGGTGTCATCAATGCGTTGCCGGCCAAGAAGATGACGACAGACCCGCTTCTTGAAGGACCCCATGTCATAGCTTAGAGGAAACACCGATACAGGTAGCTTGTTCCACAGTTTACACGTGCGAGGTAGAAAATGACGTGAGAACCGGACTGTGGACGAACGCCAGGTATCCATGTAGTGTTGGTGAAACCTGGTACGTGATGTGCGGTGACGAAAATCAACTGCAGGTATTAAGCCAAACAGTTCTTCAGAACATTCCCCATTGTACAGACGGTAGAATACACAGAGAGAGCCTACATCTCTCCTCAACTCAAGCGATTCTAATCCGTCTGTAAGCTTGGGATCGTCGACAAGACGAATAGCTCGCCGTTGAATGCGATTGAACGGATCCACTTGGCCAGCTGGGGCTCCGGCCCAAAGGTGGGAGCAGTACTCCATGTGTGGTCGAATTTGCGCCTTATAGAGCATCAACCTGTGCTTAGGCGTGAAGTACTGCTTAACTCTATTGAGCACTCCCAATTTCTTTGTGGCCAGTTTGGCCTTGCTAACCAAGTGATCCTGAAACTGAACTTCACTCGAAATGTCGACACCAAGGATCCCAATGCTTTTAGAGATGTTAAGAGGAATGTTCTGGAACTGTGGTGCTATGACAAATGGGTTTTTTTTTAGCGGTTAACGCGCAAACTTGTGTCTTCTCGGAGTTAAACTGGACTAAATTTAGTCTGCCCCATTCCGAGACCCGCTCCAGAGATGCTTCGACTTCAGACACAAGTTTTATCCTCTTCTCCTCAATCTGCACCCGAGAAAGATTTGCTCGGCCTGTATAATGGGCGTCACCGGTACTGTCATCAGCATAGCAGTGAATATCCTCGATGTCCAGCATGAACAGTGTGGGTGAAAGTACAGAGCCTTGTGGGACGCCAGCATTTATGGGCTTTGTATCCGAGCATGTTCCGTCAACGACGACCTTGATGCTCCGCTCCGATAATAAACTGGCAATCCATTTGCACAGTTTCTCGGGTACTCCGTAGGAAGGCAGCTTAGACAGTAATGCCTTATGCCACACCCTATCGAAGGCCTTTGCAACATCCAAACTTACAGCCAATGCTTCTCCCTTGCTCTCAATTGCTTCTGCCCAGCAATGAATAAGGTATATTAAAAGATCGCCAGCTGATCTTCCGTGGCGGAAACCGTATTGATGGTCACTAATCAGCTGGCGATCTTTTAGATACCAGAGCAGTTGGGTGTTTATTATACGCTCCATTAGCTTGGAGAGCAGAGATGTTATGGCAATTGGTCTGTAATTGGATGGATTTGACCTGTCTTCTTTTTTGTGTGACAAATAGATATACATATGAACATGGCTGTTGTAAACGGAGTGAAGTTTGTTGAGTTATGCCACCCTAATCAATGGCGCTAGTGTCCGCTAAATAGATATTCGAACATAGCTGTTGTAGACCGCACCGCTGCCCCACTCGTAATTTTACGCGTTTTACGGACACTTTTACTTTTGCTGTCCCTTGCGGAAAGTCGTTGTAATGTACAGTCCCGTGCAGAGAAAAGTAACCCATCTGTTTGTAAATATATATACGTACAGCAACGTATGTATCTGTTGCATTTTATACGACCTTGTAGCTACGTGTCGACTTGCGGAAACTTGTTTTTGTCTCTTCGATGCGGCTAAATTACAATTTATATTTTATTACACATTTCACTTTCAATTCATGTGATCGATTGACAAGAAGTCAAGAAATTATTTATTTGGCTTCAACCCATTAATGGCCCACTACTGGGCACGGGTCTCTCCTCTTGAGGAGGCCTAGAGCTTACTCCACCACGCTACTCCAGTGCGGATCGGTGGAGGGGTTAGTGGCCAACCCGAGTGTCGGAAGTTTTCAAATCGCCCGAGGCCCTCCGACATGGCTTAACGACTGTTATCTTATGATAACAACCGGGACCGACGGCATTACGTGCCCTCCGAAGTACGGAAACGCTCAAGATATTTTCCCCCTAGCGGTCACCCATCCAACTACCGACCGCCCGCTGTTGCATATCTTTGTCGATCACTTAAGATCGACGCAAGCCGCCGGGCTATGAGCGCTTCAAATATTAAATCTTCAATATAATCTTCAATTATTTATTTAATAATTATATTTTTAATTAATTATTTATTTATTTTATTAAATTTCATGGGCGACGATAGCCGCTTACCATCAGGTGGATCGTCAGCTCGTTTGCCGGCTGTTTACATAAATAAGCATCGATAAGGGAGACGTCGTGTGACGTCACACCATTAGGATGGCACAGAGGACGACACACAAGTCTTATTCATAAAGTCTGAGGTTCGAATCCTGTCATGAGAACTTTAATATTTAATTAGTTTTTGTTTGTTTGTTTTATTTTTTGATTTAAGACTGTGATTTAAGATATTAATATACGTTATTCTTAGTATATACGACACCTGAAAGTAGTTTGTTCAGAATCAGTAACTGAATCGATCGTAATAATTTTTACTCCATGTCTTATTATTTATTTATATTTTGTCGTAAAAATATTTAAAAAATGTTGAAAGTTGGACACCCAATTCAAAACATCGACATTTTGAACAATCATTAATTTATGTGTGAGTGATTCACGATAAAAAATATTAAACTAATTCTAAATAATACTAGTAATAACTATTCTAAATAATGGTGATTAATATTTTATGTATTAAGTATAATGATTAGTTAGTGAAATAACCTGGACACCAAGCTCTCTTGCAATCATCCTGATGCCTCGATTTTGTTCCCAAAGAACTATTATCTTGGCTTTTAAGAAAACGGTTAATCGAACCGTGATTTTCTAGATAATATAGAATACGGAATACAGAAATACGGAAGTTAACGAGCGCGCGTAACCTTTGGAACTGTAAATTTCCAAGAAAACAAAAAACGAATTTCAAAAAAACTTTGACTTACCCACACATTTTGTTAAATAGCGCAAGATCAATCTATACCTATATGCCACGATGAATGAATGGTGTGACGTCACACGACGACGTCTTGGTAATCGATGCTTTTTGCTAAATCCTATACAAATTTCGCGGCGACTACCAAGAGCCTTTTGGTCCAGAGGCTAGGAGGTCTGGCCTCCACTTATAAATTTGTTGGTTCAAATCCTGGCAAGATGATCGGTGTTTTCACATTTATTTTATAATTTGTTGATTCTTGACTTCTTGTTATAAACAAGCATAGCATTATGAAATGAAATATTAATTGCATTTAATAATTTAGCCGCATTGAAGTGACAAAAACAGGTCGACAAGTAGCTACAAGGTTGTATCAAAGGCAACAGATACATACGTTGCTGTACGTATATATATTTACAAACAGATGGGTTACTTTTCTCAGCAGGGGACTGTACAACACATTCAACGCAACAAACCATGCGTGTTTTCCATAAAAGCTGATATACTTTGGTACACCATTAAAACAATGCATGGTGAGGCAGATCTACGCTGTGTGGCGGGGCGCGGAGCAGTATGAGAATCGCCTTTTTATAATATTTACCTAGATATTTAGTACTCGGATAAATAGTATAAAATTAGCTGTATACCGAATATAACCATAACCAAATACTCGTTCTTGTAAGCAGAATAACTTTTGAATTCAGGTAATCAGGTTAAATATATTATGAATATAATTATATACGATAATATGGTCTCTTTAACTTATTTTTATACCAGTTTTAGGGACTCTTCAATAATCATACAAATATTCGACTCACCATAAAAGCTAATGTTTTTCCGGTTCACTTTCCGGTTTATGGTCATCACTATTTAATATACACCCGAAACTGGTCACCCATGAAACGTCAATTTAGTCTCTTAAGATTTGTGGACAGGGTATATTTTTCTTCACAAAAAGTAATGATATCCCACCAAAAACATAAATGTAAAAAAGGAGAGCCAAGTTCAATACAAAAAATATGCTTGGCTGTGGGCTTCGCCGCAAAAAGAATGGAGATCTAAATGAGTGCCAAGTTCTATGCAAAATCGGAATATGTATTAATAGGAACAAAATAACACTATGAACAAGTATTAAACTCTATTTCTTTGCTTTGTTGGATACCTATAACAATTGCTGTTATTTAAAAAAGTGAGATCTTAAAGTAGGTTAGATTTGACTTGGCCAGTTTTCATTACATCAGTCATTTCATAAAGTTATTAAACATTTTAATTCTGATAAAAACTGGCCAAGTCAAAGCTAACCTACTTTAAGATCTCACTTTTTTAAATAACAGCAATTGTTATAGGTATCCAACAAAGCAAAGAAATAGAGTTTAATACTTGTTCATAGTGTTATTTTGCTCCTATAAATACATATTTCGATTTTGCATAGAACTTGGCACTCATTTAGATCTCCATTCTTTTTGCGGCGAAGCCCACAGCCAAGCATATTTTTTGTATTGAACTTGGCTCTCCTTTTTTACATTTATGTTTTTGGTGGGATAGGTATGATGAAGGTTCTTTCACGCATCCACATCAAGGCGACACCTTATGCGTCGGGTAACTCATTCTTCAGGGAGAACAATACTATTTTACGTTCAACTTTAAGTATATTCAATAATTATTCAATTTCATTGCTATTTCTTTAAATTTATATTTGTCCTTACAATCACATCAGGCGCGCTAGCAAATATTCGTATTATCTTACCAACTACACATACAATTACGCTAATAATTAAATATAATATGTACAACCACACAATTTGCGATTATTTACAATTAAAAAAGGAATAAATAAATAGGTAATGACAATGCAATATTTAAATAAAGTTAGGAATAAACAAAATATATTTTAATAAATTTAAATCTGAATATAATTATTTTATTTACAGGTCATCACGTCATATCATTACAAATTACCTTAACACGCAAGAATATTTATTTCTTAAATATCACTGATTTGGTGTACGCTTTGGATTTCATTATAAACATCTGTCTTGTAAGCCTTCAGTCAGTATAGCTCAAGCTTAACATGCTATGCCCATTCTGATTTGCTGTGCTATCGACACACGCTACGTTACAATATGTCTATATCATTCATGTTCATTTGAATTGCAAAGGTTATGGCAAATCTGTAAATATAATTGTTAATTTGTTTATTCCGTAACTCGAGCTGTTCGTCTATATCTTGTCAGTGACTTCTCTAAAGATCTACACATTGCATCGCTAAATTGAGTTGTGACGTTGTTACCGTGGTAGCTAATCTACGGTGATGTTTCCTTCCTAATAAACTCATAAAAACTTCAACATTTGTAACATTCTTTCTTGTCTTTCTTTTTGGTTTACAATTTTATTTAATACGCAAACAGTTCAATCATTAAATTCAAATATATCATAGTTAAAATTAACATGTTTAATTCATTTTCGGTAGCCTTTAGGAAGCTGGAGTCACATCATTTAAACATCTTTCATTGAGTTCACTGGGTAACGCGCATTCAACACTGAGAAGTTTTAGTCAGGTTTCAGCGCCATGAATCCTTGTCCTCAGATTCCGTTTTTTACATCCTCCTTCCATAGCCTTTTAGTCCTAGTGATCCTCTGACTGGCCGACCACTGAAAGCGACAGTACCGACTTGGCAATCGTCACCAGCTGAGGCTCAACAGATACCACATACTAGCGACCTCCTGAACACCATAGCATCACGTCATCAAAACGTCGACGGGGAGTATACGACGCACATTTTCGAAGAATATGATGACGCCTCTTCGATTCCTCTTCTTCATTGGAAGTTGGACCTTCCAAGGCCGGGGGCATGTTGGCGCATGAGCTGCATTCATCGACAACATATTTATTATCTACGCGCGCAACTTGTCTACAACGCACTACAATAGTCTGTGGCAGCTGCCGGTTGCTGATTCGTCCGCGACGATGATTGCTCAGCGGTCCAGCCAATGGATGGCCGCTGACCACTACTGGTCATCCCCTCTCAGCGATGACCACACAAATTTGAATATCTTAGAATCTACTTGTTCGCAACTACTTACCGCTAACATTACAACTGTTATACGATACGCAAATTTGGATTGTAAAACGCCAAAAGTTACGAAATTATACAATTTTCTGCAAACATTCCGGTCCTTTCATTGTGGAAAACCCCTGGACGGCCGGAACACTGCTTTTGCAGATTCTTCTTTCTTCATTAGGGGCCATTCATTAATTACTAACAAGGCAAAATCCGCTCAACTGTTGATTTGACATTAACGCAATATGGCGCATCTGTTGAATCCCAGGAGCGGACTTTCAACAGACAGGGGGGTGCGAAAACATAAAAAAATTTAGGTGCGGAGAATCTTAAATTTTCGCATTTGCGACTAAAATACACGTATTTTGTATTATTTTGATTGAAGTTCACTATAATAGTGATCTAATTACAATGATTCGTTTGGGTTTTAAAGTGTTTTTCCTACAAATAATGAACAAAATGGAAGCCACTGCAAATTCGCAAAAAAATTCGCACGTTGATTCTAAGACTATGTTTGGCTTAAAATGTAAAGAATATGTCCATGTTAGTAAATAAAAGGATTACTTACGGTTTCATGATTCTTCGTAGAAAATTTTAACGAAAAATTTTAACGATAAACACACCAAACACACGGAAAGTAACTGCAAATACTGACTGAACCCGGTCAATATTAAAACGTCAATATTCGGCTTTTTTTGTTCCATAGACTTGCTACATTACATGTGAGAGGGACAGCCAATTCCTTCTTATACGATTTGTCATTTGTATGAAGGTGTAAGAACTATTTATAAACCTAACTAAGCTGAAACATAGACGCCGATTGACGCAGACTGACGCGCTGATGTCATCATTTGCAGATTCTTCTTTCTTCATTAGGGGCCATTCATTAATTACTAACAAGGCAAAATCTTACATAAGAAGGGGGGAACTAACCCGGATATTTGAGAAATCTTACGTGCCCATATATGAGGATAGGGGGAATCAAAAATGGCAAAAATTTTCCTTACGTAATAAATGAATGGTCCCTTACTATAATACATTAGTCTGTTTTTTAGACAAGTCCTATTTGGTGAATAATCTTACACCATTTTTATAGTAATGTGTAATTAAGAAATAAGGCTGACATAAAATGAAAATAATTCAAAGACAGATAATAATTAGAATATAATCATTTTATGTCAAAATAATTTCTGATTAACATTTTTTTTTTTTATTAAATTAAATTAATATTTCATTAAGTGCCAAGACTATTTTCCAAATAAGACTCGTCCAAAATAAATGGAGTGTACAAACACAGCATATTAGTCTATGTACTGACCTGACTTCAACTACATGCCCAAAATAATAGTTTCAGTTCCAGCCACTAACCTACATATTTTTTTTTATGTAAATAGCCGGCAAACGAGCTGACGATCCACCTGATGGTAAGTGGCTATCGCCGCCCATGAACATCAGCAACACCAAAGGCATCACTGATGCGTTGCCGGCCAAGAAAGAAAGAAGAAAAAGAAAGAAAGAACAACAACATAATTAGAATGACAAGTATTGTGACTGGTAGTTATCGTCGGCGAGGTGGTGGTCGCTAGGCGGCGGGCGCGTTGGCGCGGCGCGGCCGGCGGCCTTCGGCGGCAGCGGCGGCGGCGGCGGGCTGCCCGACACGCTCGAGCTCTGGCTGCAACAACAATAACGACAACATCATTAACAAATATAATGGAACTAGGAACGCTACCGTTGGATACATCGACGGACTAACAAAAAAAAATGGTTGTCTGTAAAGTCGGTTTATGGACGGTAGTTTAACGCGACAACGTTAAACGTTATCAAAACGTTGATGAAATGATTGCATACTTTTATAGATAACAAACTTTTATCTTTATACTACAACGCCATCTAGAACTCCTGAACTAAACTATTTTTTCAGCAAGTTCCTTTCTGACTTAATTATGTATATAGTTTTGTTCATAGATGGTGCTTTCTCCGTTGTTCGCTCGCTCGCGTAACGCGACAGATGAGTCGTACTTTTTCATGCGTGCGGCCGACATCGTTTTAATGGACGTTATCACTTCAAAGACGTATTACAAACGTCTCTGCAATACGCATAAAGAATGGCGAGGCTAACCACGTCGTCCGTGTCGACGGGCGTGGTTACGTCGTTTATTAATAAATAAATCATGTGATCCTTTCACTCACCTATCACGAATGTTCCTGTTGAATTCATGCGACATCTTCACCGTCTCAGTGGACGAGCGCAAGTATGGCGGTAGAGATCTCTGTAACAATTACAATCATTTAATATTATAAACAGTATTTCTGAAAACAAATTCCGATTTCACTTGATGGACAAGGTCACTTATTACAGACAGAAATATACTCGGCAAGCATTCATATAATGTAACTGCTAATTTCGTCGTTGAATCTAACTTCTCCGTAGCTCAATGGTCAGGACGTAGATACACAATACCTGATGCGCAGGTTCGCGTCTCTCAGTATTTCTTTTTTTTTAGTTTTATTTTTATACTGTTTTTAATTACTTTCAAATGCTCTTTTAAATATTTTCAAAGAATTTATCAACAAAAAATAAGAATTTCATTTTCGTTGTTTAATATCTGTCGATCGACCGATCGATTATACAGACAGTAAAAATGCTAAGTTGTATTCATAGATGGCGCGAGTAATAAGATAGAAGATTCGTTTTATTGCTAGATAGATGGCGCTAGCTGCTCATTTTACTCTTCATATTATGTTAAGAGATGGCGTTAGTTACCACTGTTTTTTTTTTCTTATGTTCGTGGTTATCTTTTAAAAAGTGCTAAGTTGTATTCATAGATGGCGCGAGGAACAAAGTAGAAGATTCGATTTATTGCTTTTTCATCTCATTATCTTGAAACCAAAATTTTGGAAAGTTTCACTTCTACCACGTGTGAATTGCACACATTTTCTTTTTTTTCTAGACTTCAGAGGTCGCGAAGAGTTGATGTTATTGTTGAGACCCATTGGTAAAATAGCTAAAACTATTATTTTTTATATGCTTTTAATGTAACGTTTGAGATCAAGACATTCTACTTTCTTTTTGTTATCTAGTATATAGTTGACTGAAAATTTTATCACACTGTCTCAGTAAACAAGAAATCCCAATAGCAAAGTTTATTAATCAAAAACGTTTCAGTAAACTGATAATGTCTTTTTTATGGAAATAGCTAGCTAACGTGCTGACGATCCACCCGATTGTAAGTGGCTATCGTCGCCCATTAGTACAGTCAATAAAGTAGTTGTAGAGTGCGTGAGCGGGAACCTAAGCGATTTCTTCAGAAACTTATTCAGGGTGCTTAGGGAGATAACATACTAAAAGTCCCCGCGTCTAGGAGGTGAGCCGGAGGGAGAGGAGGGGTTACAAAGGTCTCAATTTTAGGTTTTTCGCCAATATCTCAAAAACGGTGCGTTGTAGCGAGAAATGAAATGAAAGCTTATAAAATTCTCTATAACTTTAATTCTATAACGTAAACGCGCCCAATAACGCCACCCCAAAATCTGTATCCAATACCGACAGTTTTTTAACCACAATTTTAAGGCATACTATACATTTCATGAAAGTTGTAGCCTAAAAATATTTTAGGTATGTATATTGAGAAATAAAAATAATAAAGTTTGTGTGCGTAAATAATCAGCAAACAAAATAGTTGGATAATAACTGAGACGCGCCCGACACGGACGCCCGTCTCATAGTGTTGCGCCCCCGGCTACGTAAGTAAACATAATTATTACTTAAGATAAATTAACTTAAATAAAATGTGTATAACTGCATGCAAATGTGTAAATATAATAAATAATATATTGGTTTTCTAGATTCACATCTAATATTACCGTTCTGACTATTTTTTGTGGTTTAATTCGAATTTTACCTTAAAGCGGTAATAGAAACATAATATTCATAAGTTGCTTCTAATACCGTCTCATGGCGTTGTTAGATGTTTTACAACAGTTAGTATTTTAGATTTTATTTCTTTTAATACGCTATTTTCGATTTTTCTTTTAACTTGTTTGATTCTTAAGAGTATATTACATAATTTGATCAATTAACGCCATACATTTTGTCTCATAGATTTTCTTTTAAACAAGATTTGACGTAAGCAATATTTTTTAGTAATGTATGGCAATGTATTTTAAATAATATCTCATATCAAAATTAAGAAACTTTTTGATACCGAAAAATAATCATAGCAATGACATCCATCAAAACACGTTTGCATTAAAGCAGAAATTTTAGCCAGTTATTGTTTATTTTTGCTGTCGCTAATAGAATTTAAAAGTAATCTTCATACTTAATTCTATTACCGACACATACGGTCTTATTTATAAAAATCTCTTATTGTAATCGGTCCTTTCCACTTCCACTTCAGCCGGCTAATTCTTTGAGCTATGTCGGTTACCCTTGTTCGTCTACGGATCTCCTCATTTCTGATGCGATCACGTAGAGAAATACCGAGCATAGCCCTCTCCATAGCCCGCTGCGCTACCAATAGTAAAGCACCACGTCTCGGATCCGTATGTCATCACTGGCAACACACAATGCTCGAATACCTTCGACTTCAGGCACTGAAGTAGTGTTTTGGACGACAAGATATGACGCAGTTTCCCGAAAGCAGCCCATCCGAGTTGGATTCTACGAGTGACTTCTTTCTCGAAGTTGGACTTACCCATCTGGATCACTTGTCCCAGGTAATTGTATTCGTCTACAACTTCGAGAGCAGTGCCATCAACAACAACCGGTATGGGTGTGACATGGACATTCGACATGATTTTCGTCTTGTCCATGTTCATCCTAAGACCCACTCGTTGTGAGGCGCTGTTCAAGTCCCCAAGCATTGTACCAAGTTCTTCCAGGGAACCCGCTAGGATGACTATATCGTCGGCATATCGCAGGTGTGTGATGTATTCGCCGTTGATGTTAATGCCACGTCGTTTCCACTCCATCAGCTTGAACACGTCTTCCAACGCAGCGGTGAACAGTTTTTAGGATATGACATTCCCTTGTCTGACACCTCTCTGCAATTAGATGGGGCTCGTTGCTGTGTCGTGTACTCTGACGGACATGGTGGCAGATGAGTACAAACATTTCAACACCTCGATATACCGGTAGTCGATCCGGCACCGCTGGAGAGAATTTAGTACCGCCCAGGTCTCAACAGAATGAAAGGCTTTCTCATAGTCCACATAGGCAACACATAACGGCAAATTATACTCCTGGGTCTTTTGTATAATCTGCCGCAGTGTGTGTATATGGTCTATGGTGCTGTAGCCTTTTCGGAATCCTGCTTGTTCGGGAGGCTGGAAGTCGTCAAGCTTGCGTGCAATGCGATTTGTGAGGACCCTCGAAAACAGCTTATAAACGTGGCTCAGAAGTGCAATGGGCCTGTAGTTCTTCAAAAGGGCATTATTGCCCTTCTTGAATAACAGTGTCACCACACTTCTGCTCCACGCTTCCGGGGTAGTTCCGGTTGATGACGGAATCGAACAGTTTTTGGAGCGCCACTAGAAAGGGTTTCCCTCCAGCTCTCAGAAGCTCGGTTGTGATTCCGTCATCTCCCGGTACCTTGTTGTTTTTAAGCTGCTTGAGAGCCTCTCTAATCTCATCTCATACAGGCTGACGTCCAGGATATCTTTAGCTCGCTTGTCGCTCTCCTCGCGAGGAGGTGGAGCTTGAGAGGAGGCATACAACCGTCCGTAGTATCTCTCAGTCTCCCTCAGAACTTGGGGGGTCGACGAAACCATGGTGCCGGACTCGGTCTTCAACCTCGTAAGCTGACTTTGCCCAATAGACAGATCCCTGGCGAACACTTTTGAGCCCTGGTTTCACTCAATAGTACTTTTTACACGATTTGCGTTGTGTTTTCGCAAATCGCGTCGCCTGCATTTGGAGATCTGTTCATTGACCCGTCGGTATTCCTTCATAGAGGTTGGAGACTGCACACATAGTTCTCGTCGATCCCTCATAAGACCGAGAGTTTGTTCTGAGAGAACCTGAGATCTACCAGTAGGGTGGGTCTTGAAATACTTCGACCCTACCTCGTGGACAGTTGTTATCATCCTGGTGTTATACTCGTCCACTGACGTGCACGATTCTAGGTACGCAAAACGGTTTTGCAGCTCAAGTTGAAAGTTTTCGGATCCCTGGATTTGGATAGGTGTTGGGCAAAGCGTAGACTTCATCAGGCGTGACCGTTCCAGCTTCAGGTCGATATTTAATGTGCCTCTTACAAGTCGGTGATCGCTTCCGGTTTTAAACCTGCTGATCACAGAGACATCATTAAATATGTGCCGTTTTTCTGCCAGAATGAAGTCTATCTCGCTTTTCGTGGAACCATCAGGACTTATCCAAGTCCACTTGTGTTCGCTATTCGCAAATTATAACTTATTCCAAATTCAAATCTCCCGCCGATTGAACGTGGTTCGCGGATTGGCCAATAACAAGACTCGGTCGACCCGACAACGACCGAACAGCCGACCAATGGTGGACTACAAAGAACCTCACGCGATTGGGAAAAGGAGTGATGGCGGCGCGCAGCTAAGAAACAGATTCGTCTTACTTGAAAACGTTAAACTAATCTAAAATACGTCATATTATCAGTGCCTCCCTGAACTTCCTTCCAACTTTAATATACGGGATCCCGTTGGAGCATAATTAAAGTGTAATAGTTGTGATTCCAACAAGCATTGTGAGTGGTGTGCACTGGCGCCAGCGTAACTTGCACGTTGACAAACTACCTTCGAGTGCTACAAGGCTGAAATGGAGAGGCGTCTCCTGGAAGACCAATATCAAGGTACGGAAACCCCACTTGTATTTGGCTTCGACTGTTCCCGAACCACATTTTTTAATATATCGGCGGGATTATTCTTTCTTTAAACGCGTATCCCGACCCAGAGTACCTTCAAGGGCCTTCGGCAGGCCGCGTAGGTACAACTTTCGTTGCGGCTTCTTTCTGAAGAAGGAGTTCATCATGAAGAGACCTTCCTTCTCCAAAAAGTTAGCCAGCAAGTGTCCTCGGTGGTTCCGTCGTCCAATGTGTAGGACCGTAGGGACCCACTTTCATCTCGGCGCCGCTTTGCATGCCCAGTCTCCCGTTGAAGTCCCCCATCACAACATTGAAATGAGCTTTAGAGGTATGTATGGCTCTGCTTATGTCCTCATACATAACCTCAACCTCATTGTCAGGATGTGTCGAAGTCGGCGCATATACCTGTACAACCTTCAACGAATACCGTTTGGATATTCTAGTGTAAGGTATGCTACCCTGGACGACACGCTCCCAACTTGCACAATGTTGTTGTCGAGGGACTTGTGAACGAGAAACCCGACACCACCTTGGGACAGATGTTCGCCCTCCCAGTGATAGAACAAGTTTCCGGATTTGAGTATTATCGTGTCCTCCCCTTCTCATCGGACTTCAGATAAACCCACTGTTTGATTACTGAAAAGGATCGGTCTTGGAAATAAACTACTCACCGCCACGCCGTGTCGTAGATTTTTAGATTAGGTAGTAATGTCCCAGGACTTGAGTTCTTGAAAATTTGTTTCGTCACACATGCACACAGTTCACAGTTATTGAATTCAGGCACACACAATGCGGTAGGTTGATTTTGAGACTAATTTTTGCTAATTTGTCGCGGAGCGCCGGTGGACACGTTCGTTGCTCGTACGGGAGTTTTTTTGAAGAAGGCTGCTAGGTGGCAGCACTAGTTCGCCTTTTGAAGGCGCGAACGCAGCGGCGTACGAATTTTGGCGGGAATGCGATGATACCAAGACCAATATTCTACACCCACAATACTCCAGTTTAACTTGTCTATCTCTTCTTCCAGCTCTTTCACCTTGTCGTGGGTCCTCAGTGTCCTGGTGTTATATGTTGCCAGGTGCAGAAGTCGTTTTCGAGATTGGTAGCCCAATCTCTGCCGGCGATTCTTAGCACCCCCTGCCCCGCCGTTACCATAGCCGCTACCGTAACTAGGAATAGTGGGGCTGCCGGGGACTGGGGGCCGAGGCTTAGTTGTGGCTATCATAAAGGGGTTGTAGCCAGTAGTCACCACGCTTGGCCAGTGCGTGTTGGTGACCGCAGTAGATGTTCTTAGTCCGCAGGGAGACGCTGCTGCCCGTCTCCTGGAATATCCTATTAGTCGCCTTTTACGACATCCCAGGAAGAAGTAGGACTAGTGCTATTCTACAAAGTGGACCCGGCACCACACGGGGGAATCATACCTATTTGCAATGATTAAATTGGGGTTTATTTACAATGATTGAAGTTTTACGTATTGATTTTATTATTTACACAAGCCTTCACAGATGTCCAAAATGCTCACCTCCTCGAGTGATGCAGAGTTCAGCACGTTTGCACAAATTGTCCTTTACGCGGTTTAGCATAAGGACACTTCACTTCGAACTTTATCAAAAGCAGTCACTATTCTTAATTTTAATTCGTCTCTGTTCGAATACTCCGTAGCATACACAACACTTTTAACCTCCCAACAAATAGAAATCCATCGGTTTGAAGTCCGGGGAGCGCGCCGGCCATGGCACAGGTGCTCCTCGCCCTATCCACCGATCACCGAAGTGATCATCTAAGTATATTATGTATGTCTGTAATATTCTTTATTACCTCGTATCTTCCAAACGGCTGGACCAAATAATACAATTAAGATATCGTTAGATTCGTTTTGATAACCCAAGTATTCTTAAATAAGTGACATTAAAAAAATGGTGGCTGTGAGATGTCACTGTTTGAAGTATCAAAAAATAAAAATAAATCGAATAATGCAATATGGGTATCAAACTAAAGAGCTCAGCATAAGGATTTCAAAAAGGTATAATATCATGATACCTTTTTTGATGGCAGGCAGCTTTTTAATTTTTAATTTATACTAGTTTAGTGGTCGGTAATAGAAACATAAAAAACGGTATTAGAAACAAACATCATCCATGCGTTGGTAATAGAAGCAATCGCTATTTTAGATTCAATTATTATTTATTTAATATTGTGTGATTTAATACTGAATTTACGTACTGAATATCATAGGATATTTAATCATGTTAAAGAATAAATTAAAACACCTTTTCTAGCATAACAACATATATCTAATTTTCTGAAGTTCATCCAAAGTCGGCTTATACTGGCGGTAATAGGCACGTTTACCTTACACTTTTTCCATATCTCCAACCGTTTTTAACTGCACGCTCCAGAAATGTCGAAATTAAAGTAATTCAGCGTGATAACCATTATCTGATGCGACAATTATCTTAAAATTTATAGTAACCTAAGCTGGAAGTACCTCCAAGTAGTAAAGGCAGTAACAGTAAGAAATCGCGTTTTTTATAACAGTGGATAACTGAGCAGAGGCGGGAAAACAATCATGATATTGATGAAGATTTCTTTTCGCTCAATATCTCTAATGCTCGCTGTATAAAACGCGACCTTATTGGCTAAAACTCCTATTGATATTGTATACTTGCCTTCGGGCTTATATTATTATAGGTTTTCGCAACTTTTTTTTTGTCTGGTACGGTAGCCTAGCCGGTAACGCAGGGGAGCAGCCACAAAATATTCTTTTCAGATATATGTACATACACTGTTATTAGTAACACAATTGGGTTATCCAACATGAGTACTAATAAGAGTCCTGTATGCATTCTGTATGACGAGAATGTCATTGAAGGAAGTAACGATGTCTCTGAGGGAAAGGAAAGGGAATACTGGGTCGTATTAAAGCTAGTAAGGAAAGGAAAGATGGCAAATATCTAAGTTTCCTTGACTTGACATCCCTTTTGATTTACATCAGCTGTCGTAAAAATGACACCCGAACTGATACCATTAAAAAAGACGTAAGGCAGGCATCTTTATCTAATGAAGAGGCAGGGCAGTCGCAGCTCAGACCTTCTGCTCCACCATTTGCCTTCAAGAATAATTGTTTTTTATGTGCATGTTGCCTTAATGAAGATATAAAAAAGCCTTTTAACAAAAACAAACAAAAAAAACGAGTATTTCATCGTGGGAAAGTAATCCACAAGTGAGTAATAGTGTCTTCGTGATATTTTGCTCCTTCAGCAACAATATCGGTAATACAGGAAAAAATATCAAGAACTTCGTTACCCCAGGCATCATTTCTCGAAAAACATACCTGCTTGATACAATATTTAGCAGCTAGAGTCTCAACTGAATGTACAACCCGCCTTTTGTTCAAAGACTTTTTATATCTTCATTAACGCAATATGTACATAAAAACAATGATTCTTGAAGTCAAATGGTGGAGCAGAAAATCTGAGCTGCAACGGAACTGCCTCTTCATTATATAAAGATGCCTGCCTAACATCTTTTTAATGGTATCAGTTTGGGTGTCATTTTTACGACAGCTGATGTGAATTACGCTGTTATCACGCTGAATAACTTAAATTGCAACATTTCTGGAGCATATAGTTCAAAAAAGGTCGGATATATGGAAAAAGTGTACAGAATTAAAGTTAAAGAGAATTTTATGAGCTTTCATTTCGTCTTCGAACATTTTTCGCTATAACGCACCGTTTATGAGATATTGGCGAAAAACCTAAAATTGAGACCTTTGTAACATTCCCCCCCCCCCCCCTCCCTTCGGCTCACCTCCTAGACGCGGGGACTTTTAGTATATTATCTCCCTAAGCACCCTGAATAAGTTTCTGAAGAAATTGCTTAGGTTCCCGCTCACGCACTCTATACCCTCTTTTGAGTCATTCCTTGACTGGACTACATGTACATTAGCAACACCAAAGGCATCACTGATGCTTTACCGGCCATGAAGGAGAGGAGAAAAAGAAAGAAGAAAGTTTGAGAAGGAATATCGTATTACCTGCGCTATTTATTTATTTATTTATTTATTTAACCTTTATTGACCACAATAAAATATCACGGTACAAATGGCGAGCTTAAGGCTCCGTGCCGAGATATCAACAATTTCGGTCAATTTTAATCACTGTTTGTGTGAACAGGATAAAGAGATTAAGCTTTGTTTTTTGCAACTATAAGAGTCTAATTCTTGTTCTTGCTGATAGCGCAGACGAATTTAACATATTATTTATAATAATGGCAAATCACCACTATTTAAAATCCTTCTTTTCCGAAAAGTAACGAGCAAGTGATTTTTGTCTTCGTTTTACAACGAAAATACAAAATATTCCAAACATTAAAAAATATAAATAACATAAGTATACGGTCTATTATTAAGTAGCCTAGCCAGTTTTTTAAATTCCTATCCAAATATGGCAGAAAAAATTTTCGAAATAACGTAATTTCGTTCGAAGTAAGTATTTTTTTCTATTAATTAGAAACACTTTAAGGAAATTCTAAAAATACACATTAATCTTCAGTTAATCCTTAAATAGAATCAAAATTTTATTTTATGAAAAAATAATGATTTCGTTTGTTAATAATAGTTGTAAACTGAACTATATTATGGACCGCATTAAATATATTAAACTAGTACCGCCGAGGCTATCTCAGCGTGAGGACGTATCGCTGTGTACGACGTAACGCTCACGTGTTTTACGTAAAAATATACACAAATTGTACGCCGACTACCACATTTTGATCCAATTATTAAATTAATTATTTTTTATTTTAATAACACCACGAATCATCATGTTTCTATGAATTACAAAAGTGGCTGTTTGAAGGGGTGGGGGTGGGGTAGTTATAGTAGTATGGTAGTTATAGTAGTTCATATAGTTAGGAAGGAGATGAATATACTGAATTCAGCGAACATACCCGAGTGGGGTATCAAATGAAAGGTTTTGATTTGTGTAGTACTAAATTGGCTGTTGGGGGGGGGGGGGGGGGTAGTTACGAGGAAGGGGGTGAATTTAATTAATCATCAAAGGACCATCCCATATATAAATTACGTCACACTAATTTCATGACTTTTTGATCCGTCCCTCATCGTTGTGTGACGTCACATATTATAAATTTTACTCCTAGAAATTATTAAGTTCCATTTTTGTTTTTCAACTTAGTAATTCACTTAGTAGTACTTCAAGTGTTTCAACTTACATTTTTGAAGTGAAAACTTCTTTAGTACAGGGGTGATTTGAAATTCGATGAAACGAAACTGTCCAGTAAAAAGAGACGGACACATAAATTCTAAAGCGAGATAGGAAGCATTGTACAGGGGAGGGGAGGGGAGGGGAGGGGAGGGGAAGGGGGTTGAGTTAAGTTGAGTTGAGTTGGCTTCGCTGTGGCAAGGTTGCGACGCCGGTTAGACGCCGCAGAGTCCCTGGAGTAGCAACTAAGGGAGCCTGCCTGTCTCGAGCAGGGAAATTTTCCTAAGGCGTGGAAAACAGGACGATAATTGGTCGTGCAAATCCAGCAAACAATAACATTATCGACGTACGTCAAGCCTATTCATGGTACATTTGCATCGTGCATTGTGCATGGCCTTGACGGGACGTACAGCAAGATGGGCGGTGTATAAAAGGTTTAAGCTCTGAGTCTGAATCAATACATATATTATGTGATATAGTATACGAATAAAACGTAAAATAATTATCTAACTTTGCATCACTATGATCATTACTAAAACCTACAATTATCATGTTCCCGAAATTTTATATTCGTCTCATTATCCTGAAAACAAAATTTCACTTCAACCACGTGTGAATTGCACACATTTAATTTTTTTTTCAATAAAATCAACAAATTAAACCTTATGATCATATAGATAGTGTTGGAAATATTTTTAAGTATTTCGTTATTAGGTACTTCAAATTTCGTGTTTGAATACTAACCATTATACATATTATTAGATTTTGAAATATGACGTCACGAAATAGTAGCACCCCTCCCACCTCTTGTCACACTACATCGACCCCCCCCCCCTTCCTCCTAACGTGTGACGTAATTAATGGATGGCCCCCAATGGTAAAACACGATTTGTACGTATGTTTCATTTTGAAACAAGAAAATACGTCCTGCCTAAGTCTAAGTTTAAAACCCGTAAAATAAAACTTAAATTAAAAATTTAATAAGTTGAATCCAAAAAAATTTTTTTTTTTTAAACGCTTTTATTTCAATTTTTTTTTTGATTTTCGTGTATTGTCATCGGAAATACACATGTCTGCCAAATTTCATCAATTTTCATTAAAGGGAAGTCATTCAAATTAACGTTACAAGATTTGATCCTTTGATGCGGGAAGCGTTTACCTTATTGCCGTGTAAATAGAGTAGCATTTTGATCATAATATTGAGTTTGATGCTTTGATGCTCCGAAGTGAAAGTAAATAAAAGCGTTTAAAAAACCCCCACTCAAAATAAAACAAAAATGTCTGAATATGTTAAAATGTAAAAAGTCATAAAATAAATTTTTAAAAAGTCATAAATAACATGAATATTACAAATGTACTAGCTGACCCGGCAAACCCTGTACTGCCTAACAACTCACCCCTCTCGAGGTCTCCCTCGAGCCCCATCTCCCTCCTCTTTCCCCTCTCTCTCTCCCTCGACTGTCAGTTATAAAATAAAAAAGTTAGATAATATGTCGCTGATGTTACATTAGAAAGATAATATAGTCGTTAAGTTTTCAAAGAAATCGGACCTCCTACTACAGCTATGAAACAGACAAATTTCTGAACGCACCTATAAATATCTGACAACCAAATGACTATTTGACAAAAGATATCAAATGTTTCACAGCTAGGAACAATTTGTTTGTTTTTAGTATTTTTTATTACTTATAATTTATATTTCTCACCGTTTACACCTTTCCTGAAGTTTCACAAATATTTCAAGATCAAAGCCAAATCGGTCCAGCCATTCTCGAGTTTTAGCGAGACAAACGAACAACTATTGATTTTTATATATAGATTATATTTAATTTTTCTAAATAAAATTTTGTCGTGTTGGGGGACGGCTCCATATTAAACTCCATCCATCCATCCATCAGCCTTGGTAGGTCCACTGCTGGACATGGACCTCCCCTAACTTGCACCACTCTGACCGGTCCTGAGCCTTCTGAATCCAACGGATGCCCGCTGTCTTCTTCAGGTCGTCGGTCCATCTTGTCGGGGGCGTCCTGTACTCCGTTTTGCGAAACGCGGGCGCCATTCGAGGACCTTTCTTCCCCAACGGTTATCGGTCCTTCGCACAATGTGGCCAGCCCATTGCCACTTCAGCCGGCTAATTCTTTGAGCTACGGATCTCCTCGTTTCTGATGCGATCACGTAGAGAAATACCGAGCATAGCCCTCTCCATAGCCCGCTGTGCTACTCTGAGCTTGTGGATTAGGCCAATAGTGAAGCACCACGTCTCGGATCCGTATGTCATCGCTGGCAACACATACTACTCGAACACCTTCGACTTCAGGCACTGAAATAGTGTTTTGGACGACAAGATATGACGCAATTTCCCGAACGCAGTCCATCCGAGTTGGATTCTACGAGTGACTTCTTTCTTGAAGTTGGACTTACCCATTTGGATCAATTGTCCCAGGTAATTGTCAGGTGTCCCAGGTTGTCCAGGTATTCGTCTACAACTTCGAGAGCAGCGCCGTTAACAACAACTGGTATGGGTGTGACATGGACATTTGACATGTTTTTCGTCTTAGCCTTGTTCATTTTAAGACACACCCGTTGTGAGGCGCTGTTAAAGTTTCCGAGCATTATACCAAGTTCTTCCAGGGAACCCAGCAGGATAACTATATCATCGGCATATCGTAGGTGTATGATGTATTTACCTACTAACAAAAAATAACCGACTTCAAAGTAACTCAAAAACCACTTGTCAGATCCCGTTCAAATTTAAGTGAGACCACATGGCAAGGACCTGTTTTCGATTAAAAAAAGAATCATCGAAATCGGTTGGCGTGATATTGAGTGATATCATTACTTTTGTAAAGAAAACTAGGCAATGCCGCGCGCCGCCGACGACACACCGTTGGCCGGTTGTTTACGCATATAACAAGTTTTTTTATGGGGACAACAGTTATTTATCAACTTTTCTATTTTTTTTATTTTTTCCTACGCTTACACACAATTACCGAGCTGGATTCCAAATTGCATCCTTCTAGGTCATCTGGAAGTAGCTTAGATTTAGGTACATACTATATGTCAGTCAGAGCTAAAATTTACGACATTTTGACCTTCATATCGTATAAAGATAGACCGTTTGAGCTAGCTTCATGAAATTTGGGCTTCTATGATTATATCCTTATGGATATAATTAAACACACGTAGTTTTATGTGTTTACGTTAAAGAGGTTTTGAGTTATAGAAGGGTCGGTCAAAAGTGGCACCAAGTGGTTCGTGTAATGTTATATATATTACACTTGGCGCTGGCTAGCCAGTTCCTTTGCTTGCACTTGGCTTGATACGCTGCCGCGTGTCTAGATTTATTTT
Organism: Thymelicus lineola; assembly: GCA_963932265.1. Lineage (NCBI taxonomy): Eukaryota > Metazoa > Arthropoda > Insecta > Lepidoptera > Hesperiidae > Thymelicus > Thymelicus lineola. The sequence continues at coordinate 9,439,292 of OZ010706.1, forward strand.
ATGATTTTTTTACTTTTTACCTATTCAGACTTTTTTGTTGTTTTTTTGAGTCCGGGTTTTTTAAATTTTTAATTTAAGTTTATATAATACGCCAATTTAATAGGTTATGAATATGACAACATATTTAGTCCCACAGCTCGGCAAAGATTTTTTATGGCCCAAAATTTAAAATTTTGCATTTTAAAAAACATTTTTTATGAAATCCATGCCATATGTATATAATTTAGTTATTAACAAGTCGTGTCTAACAAAGTCAAAAGCTCTGGAGACATCCATAAATAGAGCTGTTACTGGAACTTTTTTGTCTACACTTGTGAACACACTGAATAAAAATTCATAAATTGCTACATTGATAGATTTATTTTTCCGAAAACCTTTTTGTTCCTTCGTAAAAATGTTAAATTTCTCAAAGTATCTGTAGAGATTGTTATAGATTACTTTTTTTAGAAAACTTTAATTTGTAACTTGAATTTGAGGGAAATTAAAACACATGATGCTTAATATTTCTTTTTAGTTTTCGACTTTGTCTCATATTTCAATATTAACGTAGTTAGTTATCGCAGTTTGAGGAACGCCATTCGGAATTTCGAATGTTCGAAAACAATGATGTATAGGCATAAACACGAAGGCGAGATCTCCTCACAGGATTCGTTTACTATGAAACGTTTCTCCTAATGCGTTGTCAAAAGCATCGTGGCATGGCAACACTGAGTACTAACACACGCCCTACGTATGACGACATCGGTATTTTGGATACCTTCCGCATTTTCAGAAATGCGACGCGAAAGATGCGTATAACATATGCGTCGGCATATGTCATCCACATCGGTCTCTTATATGATTTCATACAAAAATTAACTAAATACAGATACGTTATGCCCTTACAAATCGACCGAAAAATCTGTTCCGACCGAGCTAAAACACACACACGTTTATCTTTTGTTTCCCTACACCAATCACTAGTACATTGGCAAATTATGTAAAAAGGATGGCATTACTAAAACCATAATAGTGAAAAAGACAGCTAGTGTTTGTCGCTCGCGTCAATCTATATAGGCTACGTTCTTTATCGCTCATGCGTCAAAACTAGATCGCTATCTCTTTCTTCATCTGAATATGGCGTCTTTGCATGAGTTATTAGATTGTTTAGAAAAATAATTGAAATAGACTAAATAATCTAAGTATCTTAGTGTACTCAAATGTGGTATGAGATTCATTGTGTTTTGTTGACCTTGGAGTCATAATTGGTGCACTTTCGAAACACACAGGATGGCATTTTGATTTATTTTCGTAAGGACGTATGAACCTACGATGCGCCACGCTCGTGATTGCGCTCGACGCAGACTAATCACAAGAGTTCCCAACTGGGAACTTTTTGAGTTTCACAACGCGCGCGCTTATAACCTATCTGCCACTTTTTAATATATACTATCATTGATTTCATACAAATGCGATGCGTACGGCGCGGACGATGCCGATAAATGTGTGTTCACCATTAGTCAGCAAGATCAAAGGTTACCGATTATAATCTGCTTGTATGTCGGTCGGCTGTTAACGTCAAATTCCAAAAAACTTAGTGATAATAATAATTAATATTTAATTGAATGCATAACTATTATAGTTTTTGGTAAGAAAACTGGCTTCTAAACTTACCTCAAATTCTTCAAGAGTAGGATAAAAAATAGGTGCATTTACAAAGGATTCTCCTGCACTTGGTTGGGATTGTGCAATTGTTTTTATTGTCTTGGTCTTATCGAGAAAATCAGATTCACGTCTATTATTTAATGACGATGGTTTACATACACATGTATGTGTTGAATCCGCCGTGTTTACATTAGATTGCATGATTGGAGGTGATTTACTTGTTGATGGACAGTTCACATAATTTTGTGATTTCATGTTTGAAGCTGGGGTATTTGCTGTCGAGTAGACAGACGTGATGATCGGAGTTTTATTAGTAGTAGTAGTATTGCCAGATTGTACCAATACATCCAAGGTAATAAAAGTGTACGACTCATACATTATATAGACCAAATGAACAGCACACACAAAACTCATTCAAAACATGCAGAATCAAACATGAGCAATGAGCAATTTTTAGATATCCTATAACAAAAACTAAACACTGCCTCTAATAGGCTTAAAAGATATTTAAACTGTACTAAGAGAAAAAAAATACACAATTCAAAAATAATGAATGTCAATTTTATAGTACACTTACAAAAAAAATATTCAAAAACACCCAGGTCATACAAAACACAAACAAGGCTCCACCTCCTGATGTATCACATCACTTCTGGGTAAACATCTGGGCGAAACCTGTACAACATAGGTACATATCGTGCTGATTGGATACAGAGAGGTTATGAAAAATACTCTTTTGTACCAGAAATGGAATTTAACACAGTAACAATGGACACATTTATCAAAGTTCTCAGTAAAACCCATAACTGGATAGCTCCCGACACTATAATACCAACTAACGACAATATACATAGTTTCTGGTATAAGAAACTGACAACTCTCCACCCAATGTTACACAAACATACTAGCGCGATTTTATTGAAACATCTAACATGATGCCACATTTTGTTACACAGGGAACAACATTTATTTATTTATTTATTTATTTTATTATCACACCTACAGCAATACACACATTACATTATTAATAAAAGTTATTAATAAATTATTAAATTAAGTTATTAAATTATTAATAAAACATAGGTATATGATACCAAAGAATAATGACACCCAAAATCCTGCTAATTATTGACCAATTACTTGCCTTGAATCATTTATCAAATCCTCACATCGTGCATAGCAACACACATAGATAAACACATAACAACATTTAGCTGAAGAGCACAAATGATGTCTTAAAATGAGCAAAGACTGTAAAGAGCAACTCATTACACTGGTCAACAAAAAAAAATATTTTGGTTGTTTCCTGTGATTTTTTCTTTGTTTCTGTCTCAAATTGACGCGTATTTTTTAAATATGGCAACAGTTTTTCTCTAACAGCTTTTGTTTTTGAGTTACAGCTAACTACCCTCGTTTACTTTTGACTACATTTATGAAGTTATTTATCATGGCTCGAGTGATTTGATTGAAATAATTACTTTTTAACAAAAAAATTAAAGCAACGAAAAAAAACTCAGAAGCGAAAAATCAAATAAACCATTTATACTCAAGTCAAACTCGGTTCGGACTTGATGTAAACACTGTGTCTGATAGTGTTGCATAGCAACCACAAACAAACAGGCGTATGAAACTTTTTGTTGTAATGTCAGTAACTTATTATTTTTGTTTGCTTTATTTTGTTTGTGTTTTTTTAACAAATCAAGTGCCTTCTTAATGAAAAATGCATTAAAATAATTACATAAATAGTGACTTCACTTGAAACCTAACTTTGATGTCCTAACCTCAAAATGTCCTACATTAGTACGTTTTACTGTGGCATTGTTCGCTATTACTTCAAAGTGACCTGAAGTATCTACAAGAAATTTATATTTGTTGAGGTTAACACTTTCGCAACGGCCATACTAAATTAAAGTGTTAAACGCTCGTAGTAGCAACACAACACTTTGGCTGGCAGTTGGTATAGGTGACTGCTAATGGCAAAATAAAACTTCTAAGATGATTTCTTAGGTAAATTAAATCACCAACCTTTGCTTGAAGCTTTGATCACTAATCTTGTGGCAAGGTGAGACCTGTGCCTTGCAATGAGCCTAAGTTGGGAATAGGAATAAGGGACTTTATGAAATAAAATGAAAACATTATTTTTACAGGTTTAATTTTTAACAACATCAAATAGTCATATCAGTAATCAGTAGCCTCGCTCAAACCCTTAAGGTTAATCACTCTCTGATTGTGACGTGTCTGATGATGTAGTGTCCTCATTCAAGTCACAGACTTGAATGACAAACCGATCAATGACATCATCAGTTATGCCATCCAAATCACTCATCCTCAACTCTTCTTTGTTAATATGGTTCATACAATTCTGCCATGCTGCAGGTGTAATTAATATAATATAATTCAAATATTAACAGTCCGTTTTCAACAAATCTATCTTCGCTTCCTGAAAAGAAAAGACAAATATAATATATTTTGTGATTCATTTATAACTTGTATATAACAGTTATATAAGTCATTCCTAAAATTATACTAAATTACTAAAAGTAATTTAAAAATTAACCAAGTTATGTATTTGTGACTTTTTATAATATGTATTTAAGGTTTTTTTTCTTTTTAGATATTGTACAATTATTTTAAACTTGAAATAAGTAAATAAATAAACGGTAACACATTGTGCCTTGTGTGGCACACATAACACATCACTATAACACCCATGACCCGAGTAGAAAATATTTATCTATCACATAAATATTTTCCCCGTCCGGGAGTCAAACTCAGGTCCCCTCACTTTGCAGGCAGGGTCATCATGTATATAACATTAAAATTTTCAAGAAACTGAAATACCTACCAATATGGACTATGATTAACCTCTTTCCTTTTCCCGAAGGTTCTGTTAATCCTTTTGACAAGCCTTCTCTATGTGCTTCTCGGCTTGAAGCAATGCTCAAATCTTGCCACATTTTACTTCTTGTATGGCCTGAATGCATAATATTATAACTTTATTATTTATAACATTCAAATTCAAAATCATTTAAACATAATAGGTGTCACTGATCCACTTGAACACATCATTATTCAAATATTTATCTCACAAATACCGGGCATTTGTAAAAGTAGGGTTTTGTTGCTCTTCCGCCCTTGCACAATTCATATGTATATTAAGTTATGAAGCATAAGCATACAAGTAGCATAACATATCCAAGGAAGACAATTTAATAAACTCAACTTCAAATCTACAGAAATTACCTATTATCAAACAATTAATAATAGGTTATTAATATCCCCCCAAGTCTTACAATGAAGTTTACATTGTATACTTCAGTCAGTTCAAGGGACTAATAGACCTAAACTACTTTGAATAACTCCGATATTATGGCTTTAATTCACTTGTGTTTACTTGAGTTGTAAGAAATGATACATAAAATTTTAATTAAATATTTACCTTCATTGATCCATGTTTCATCGGTATAATATCATTTACGGCCTTCGTCTCTCATTTTCTTTTATTTTGTTTAAATATTTTCACCTCCACATTAGAATTTTATTTCTTGACCTTTTGTTATCTCTTGAACATATAATGGTGGACGGCTGCGAGCCGGTCTATGGCTACAGAGTACGTAATATTATAACATCTGTACCCGCGGAAAAAGTACGAACGGAACGCAACCATTCTTTTTTTTATCTTTTCAAATTAGATAAATTTATATTTTAATACCTTAATAATAGAAGGAATAAATAATAATGTATAAAATAGATATAGTCTTGGATATAATAAAATGAAGATTGGCTTTAGTTAATTTATTGTAATAAGATTTATTCTTAAGTATACTGCGTGAAATGAAACTTATTTATGCCGGAAAATAATACGACCAATTTGCAGAGCACGTTCGCACAATTATCGCTATACGGTTTTGGTAGTCATTTCTATTTATACACATAGATCAAAACATTATATTTTGCTAAAAGGTTCCAAATTGCTCCTTGTAATTAAGGATGTGGGAGCAAGAATTGTTTATTGATGAAAGTGTAATAAGATGTTAGTTTTTACCTCGTTTTCTCTTAGTGTGTTGTTGTTATAGTTCAATAGTGAGTTAATTAAGATGTCACAAATATCATAATTATTATTTAGTTCTATAATGCATAACTGGTGTACGAAACACAAATCAGTTTGTGAAAACCCTATAGAGGAATTTTAATGGTTTGTTTACATCGGGTCCGATTTGAATGTGAATGTAGTATAGTATTATAAATTATGATCCTAAATAAGCAGTAAATAAATAATTTTGAGACCATGCCAAACAGACAACATTAATTACATGGAGCGTAAAATAAGGGCAACGGCATGCGATGCACACGGCAGCAGCAGCGCGGCGCACATCTTTGGGGCCATCCCCCCGTCCTTGTCACAGCTGGTCACATTTGTGAGATCTCCCCCCCTAGTGTGACGTCACATATTATGATGAAATAATTTTATCACAAAGAAATTGTTCACAAACACGAATCAAATATTATCCTTTAGCAGGCGTTACATTAATTCAAAATAAATGATAATTGAACATCGGAAAATATAATTGAAAGGAATTAGCTCAGGTGCACCCCCGTAGGCAAGTGTGACGTCCGTAGCGAGCGATGGCGATAGTAGAGGAGACGTGGAAGAACGACCTTCACCGATCTGATAACTCGATGGGACATATTTTTTTTTTTAAACGCTTTTATTTAGCTTCACTTCGGAGCATCAAATCTTGTAACGTTAATTTGAATGACTTCCCTTTAATGAAAATTGATGAAATTTGGCAGACATGTGTATTTCCGATGACAATACACGAAAATCATATTTTAAACTAATTTTCATTGTTTATTTGTTGTTAAATTAAAAAAAAACGATTTTTCGGAGCATCAAATCTTGTAACGTTAATTTGAATGACTTCCCTTTAATGAAAATTGATGAAATTTGGCAGACATGTGTATTTCCGATGACAATACACGAAAATCATATTTTAAACTAATTTTCATTGTTTATTTGTTGTTAAATTAAAAAAAACGATTTTCAGACTTTAGACGCATAATTCTCTATGTTCTATTTTACGTAGAGACTTGAAATTTTCACAACTTGTAGCTAATTTTATAAACTAAACATTATTGAAATAAAAGCGTTTAAAAAAAAAATTTTTTTTCATTTGACTTATTATCAAATATAATTTATAAACAAATATGCCTATGATAACTTGCCTGTCGTAAAGTGTTCATAGTTATTTTTAATTTAATTAATTTTAATCAATTTTTTTTCGTCACTTTCACTCATGTGATAACCGAATGAGTTTTATCTCAATTGATAGTTTTTAACACAGAGAATACCTATTCATGGCTACCTGGCAAGTAGGTGTGAACAGGTGAGAAAATATAGGTATTTACACCGATCTGTTAACCAATTGAAATTAATATCATAGGTAGATATTTTAATTACAAAACCAATCATATAGGCTTGCCTACAAAAAAATGTTCATGAAATAGTATTGCCAAGCTATAAAGGGTATAGCCGGATAGCCTTGGGAAAAGTGCCCCCAAATCTTGGGGTTCGAAACTATGTCCAAATGATCCTTTATATAGAGATAACATGATGTACAAAATTTCACCCCCCCCACTACCCCTCAGGGGGCTACGGCACTCAATTAAACCAAAAATGATTTTATTTTTTTTCTCCAAATCTATGTAACTGACGCAAATCAAATTTTGCACAAATATTGTGGTAACTTAAAGTAATAATACGAAAAATCAAGATCCCTCTAAGTACTCCCTATATTGAAAAAAAAAAATTTAAAAAATTGGAACATCCTGTATAATGATTTCCTTTCGTGGTAAAAACACCATTTTTTTTCCAAATGTGTACCAACATCCAACCTACGTAATCTCCAAGTTTGGTCTGTCTAGCAAAGGTGGAACACTACTTTTAGTTCTACTAAAGTTTTAATGCCTGCTTTATAAGGGAATAGAATCCCACGGTTTTATTTTTTTCTCCAAATCTATGTAAGTGATGCAAATCAAGTTTTGTACAAATATTGCGGTAACTTAAAGTAATAATACAAAAAATCAAGAGCTCTCTAAGTACTCCCTACATTGAAAAAAAAAATTTAAAAAATTGGAACATCCTCTCTAATGATTTCCTTTGGTGGTACAAACACCGTTTTTTTAAATGTGTACCAACATCCAACCTACGTAATCTCCAAGTTTGGTCTGTCTAGCAAAGATGGAATGGAACACTACTTTTAGTTCTATTAAAGTTTTAATGCCTGCTTTATAAGGGAATAGAAGTAGAGCACAGCTTGGATACTTCAGAATCAAATCAATCGTAGCTCGATACCAAAGTAAGATGGGTAGAAGAATCTGTTAATGGAATAATTAAACAAAAATATCATTTACTCGACCTTAAAGTTGATAGTAAAATCTTACCTAAAATTGGTACATTATGTAAAATTGCTTGTTTTTTAAATAAGAAATATGAAAAAAGGCTCCTTAGCGACGTCAATAACGCGGATGAAATAATATCTAATTTATAGATAAAATCCGCCACGATAGTCAATAACTTGGCGTGCAGTTAACAGAGGCAAATAGATGGATAAGAAAAAAAAGTGTGCGCGTGTAATCTTTACGCGCGATTGAAGTAAAACTTATTTGAGGTTGGTGACATGTATTACCAAAAAAATTAAACTCAATTTAAAATAAACATCATATTACAGTTGACTCGTAACAATATACTTTACAAAAACGAATATAAAGCTAAAAAAACAAAGCAACAACCCATAATTGTCCCACTGCTGGGCTCGGGGTCTCCGCTCACAATGTGAGGGGTACAGGCCATAGTCTACCACGCTGGCCAAGTGCCGATTGGTAGACTTCACACACCTTTGAGAACGTTATGGAGAACTCTCCGGTGTGCAGGTTTCCTCACGATGTTTTCCTTCACCGAAGCAAGTGATAATTAACTAGTAATACGCACATAATATTTGAAAATTAGAGGCGCGTGCCAGGATTTGAACCCGTGCCCCCGCGTTCGGGAGACCAACGTTCTAACCGCTAGGCTGTCACTGTATATCACGTAAGAATCTCCGCCGTATGAAACTCCGTCGAATGAGCCTCCTCCGTATAAAGCTATAATTACCGTTACCCCGTGATACTTATTGAATCTATAGACTTGTCCCAGATACAATGTAATCTTAATAGAATTATGTATTATGACACATAAGTAAAAAGAGTTATCATATTTTCCTTAATTACACATTTAAAAAAAACGGTGTTTGCACCACGAAAGGAAATCATTATACAGGATGTTCCAATTTTTTTAATATTTTTTTTCAATATAGGGAGTACTTAGAGAGCTCTTGATTTTTTGTATTATTACTTTAAGTTACCACAATATTTGTGCAAAACTTGATTTGCATCACTTACATAGATTTGGAGAAAAAAATAAAACCGTGGGATTCTATTCCCTTATAAAGCAGGCATTAAAACTTTAGTAGAACTAAAAGTAGTGTTCCACCTTTGCTAGACAGACCAAACTTGGAGATTACGTAGGTTGGATGTTGATACATATTTGGAAAAAAAATGGTGTTTTTACCACGAAAGGAAATCATTATACAGGTTGTTCCAATTTTTTAAATTTTTTTTTTCAATATAGGGAGTACTTAGAGAGCTCTTGATTTTTTTTATTATTACTTTAAGTTACCACAATATTTGTGCAAAATTTGATTTGCGTCAGTTACATAGATTTGGAGAAAAAAAAAATCATTTTCGGTATAATTGAGTGCCGTAGCCCCCTGAGGGGTAGTGGGGGGGGGGGGGGGTGAAATTTTGTACATCATGTTATCTCTATATAAAGGATCATTTGGACATAGTTTCGAACCCCAAGGTTTGGGGGCACTTTTCCCAAGGCTATCCGGCTATACCCTTTAAAGCTTGGCAATACTATTTCATGAACATTTTTTTGTAGGCAAGCCTATATGATTGGTTTTGTAATTAAAATATCTACCTATGATATTAATTTCAATTGGTTAACAGATCGGTGTAAATACCTATATTTTCTCACCTGTTCACACCTACTTGCCAGGTAGCCATGAATAGAAATAAGTAGGCAAGCCTACCTAGGCATATTCTCTGTGTTAAAAACTATCAATTGAGATAAAACTCATTCGGTTATCACATGAGTGAAAGTGACGAAAAAAAATCGATTAAAATTAATTAAATTAAAAATAGCTATGAAAACTTTTCGACAGGCAAGTTATCATAGGCATATTTGTTTATAAATTATATTTGATAAAAAATATGTCCCATCGAGTTATCAGATCGGTGAAGGTCGTTCTTCAACGGCTCTTAGACCACGAGCAAATGAGCCATATGCGTCAACCATCCTCCTTTTATACTTTTTCTTGCCTGCTACCGGGGGTACACCTTACAATATTTATATCAATCAATCAATCAATCAATCAATCTATTTATTGTGGACTATAGGTACAATTTTAGTTGTAATATAATTATAATAGTTTACATGTAATAGATCTCTCTATGTCCTGCCTCGTTGAGACGTACAATAATAAAATAATATAATAATTACATAATATTAAAATTAGATTAAATTAATGCTATCCCTATCCAAATTAAATTAATTTTAAATTACAATTCAATAAATAAAAATTAAAACCAATCAAACGCATGTCTATAATAATTTACAATTACAATAATTTAAATCAGACCATCCAACCGTCTATCATAAAAATATAATTATATCATATTATTACTTTGTCATTTAAATATTCCTGAATGCTGTAATAACATTTGTCAATGAGCATAGAAGCAAATTGTTCTTTAAAACTATCCACTTGGTTAATGTTACGTATATCTGCTGGTATTCTGTTATATATAATAGGTGCCATACAAAAAAAGCTTTGTCTTAACATATTTGTTTTGCTCGGTACTATTTGCAATTTATTAGGGTGTCTCGCTCGTGTCTTTAATTCAAATTTATCCATGTTTGTTTTAATAAAAATTGCACATTCCAGAATGTACAAACAAGGAAGAGTTAATATTTTTAGTCTTTTAAATTGTGGTTTGCATGAATCTTTTCTTTTTATATTGCACATAGCTCGTATGCACCTCTTTTGGGCTTTAAATGCAATATTTTTGTTCACTATGTATGTTCACTTACTTGTTATGTTCACTTGTGTGTATAACTAATTAATACATTTAATTACATAAACTATAATTATTATTAATTATAAACATAATATAGCAATATAGTTTATCCCAGAATCACTACACTACACAGGGAAGAGGGGACTTTCCAAATACAAGTTTTTTATACTTAAATGGAAAGATCCCACATCATTACAATAAATGTAAAATTTCTGGAATAAAGGATTTTTTGATTTTTTGTTTTTTTTATTACTTTTCTGATAATAAGTTCAGTAAAAAAATTAATGTAGAATGTAGTTTTTACATTCTTGTCAACATGGGTCTCTCCTCTTGAGGAGGCCTAGAGCATACTCCACCACGCTGCGCCAGTGCGGATTGGTGGAGGGTGGTAGTGATCGACCCGAGTGTCGGAAGTTTTCAAACCACCCAAGGGCCTCCGACATGGCTTAACGACGGTTATCTTATGATAACAACTGGGATCGAGCGCTTTACGTGCCCTCCGAAGCACGGAAACGCTCAAGAATTTTTTGCCACTAGCGGTCACCCATCCAACTACCGACCGCGTCCGTTATTGCTTAACTTTGTCAATCGATTAGGATCGACGCAAGGCGCCGGCCTGTGAGCGCTTCAACATGAATACAATTTAATAAAAAAAATTGTTTCGTAAAAAAATTTAATAATGTATGAACATTTTCAGTTGAAAGGGACCAAATTATATCTCGTCTGGAACGGGCTTGGTATGCAAAATTCCGAAAAATGACGAAGAGAGCATTTGAACCACTGCAAAGACAACATAAGATCCTTAGTGGATCTGTATCGTCCGACGAAGAGAGCGATTTTTCCGAAGATGATCAATCCATTATTCAGGCCCTGTATGAGGCTGACGAATGCGCGATTTCAGGACGAAGAATGAATCTAACTTCATTCAAGAAGGTTAGGAGCTTTTTTATGGAACTAGCCGGGGAACGAGCTAACCGTCCACCCGATGGTAAGTGGCTATCGTCCCCCTATGGACATCAGTGACATGAAAGGCATATCTGATCCATTTCCGGTCAAAAAAGAGAAGAAGAAGAAATAAACTGGACAATATTTTGTTATTTCTTGGAAATGCTGTCACTATTGACCATTGAAAACATTGGAGTTGCTTAATTGTTCCGTTACGATTAACATTGAAATGTACGTGCCCTAAACATCGAAAGTTAGCAGCACTCAACTTCGTATCGCCTAACAATCAATGAAAGTAGTAATACTTTTTACTAAACTTTTATAGTTTTGGTTGGTTTAAAAAATCAAGAGATAGTAAAAAAACCGTTCTTAGAGGTAAAAATTTGTGTGTACGTATCTCCTCTCCCTTTACTCCATCTCCCGCTCTCTCCCTCTCTCTCTTACTCTCACTCTCCCTTTCCCTTCCCACTGTCACATGCCATTTTGAGCTTATGACGTCAATGCTCATATTTTATATGCAATTCAACACACTTCAGTCGACCGATAGTATTGAATATGTATTGGTTAGCGATGTCACGTGACGGTTTTGGTGGGAAAGATAATGGTTTTTATGAATCAATTATTATTTATGTTTTTAAATTGATAGTTATTATTGTTACTATTATATTTTTTCGCGACTCTTCAGGTTAATCTGTAAAATGAAATTGAATCCCAAAAATTAGTCAACATCTCTATTAATTGTAGGAACCCAGAATTACTACAGCTGCTTACCTTAGATACAGTAGGCGGCCACATGACTGGCTTCGCGGTTTTATATTGTAAGGGCCTGAAGAGTTTAATATTTTTTTAATATTATCATAATTGAAACAGATCGCATCAAATGCACGGGAAACATTCTTTCCAAACACGACTCCATCTATTTCTGACGTGGAAGAGGAATATTGGAAACTAGTTTTACTTGGAAGCGAACACGTATGTATGTCTTCTGCCAGCATAGATACAGGCACCGCCGGATACGGTTTTCCCAGCAATGAAGACGATACATTCGGACCTCACCCATGGAATCTCAAGGTAAACTTTGTGTCAGTGGAGCGGTCTTGATTGACTAGATGCCGCGTTTTGCATTAACACAATATTATTTCTTTTCAGAACCTGGTAACAAACAAAGGCAATATCTTACGATATTTGGGCCGAGTATTGGGCGTCACGGTTCCGACCTTGCACTTGGGAATGATATTCTCAACAAGTTGTTGGCATAATGACCCTCATGGGTTGCCGTGGATGGAATATATGCATAGTGGTCCCCCAAAAATATGGTACGTATCTACATGTTATATAATTAAACAAAATTGTAATACACATGAGTGAGTCTTAACTGTCTACAAAAATTATCGTAAAATCGGTGAATCGGGCACGGCCCGTATAGTCTAAGCAATAAGTTCAAAATGGTGACAAATATACATACTGCTCTTAAAAATACGTGCGATAGCTCATTGTGTTCGGAATGATGTCTAGAAAAATGTTTCGGAAGCGTTTACCAGCACCTTAAAAATTGCATGAGTTGAAAAAAAAGGTATTTTGGTTTTTGTTATTTTTTTTTTAAATCTCGATTATTTGAATATCGGAAAAAAATTATCTGTACTTTGTTATATACCGTTGTTTTTGTTATTTACGAAAATTCGAATTCATTTACGAATGAGGAAAAAACATTTTTTTTCAAGTCAATAAATGTATTTTATTGATTTAAGAACGATTATGTAATATTAAATTGAAATTAAATATTTTTCAATAACATTATTTGAATTTTTCATTTTTTGTTCAACTTATAAAATTATTATAAACAAAGTATCAAAAAGTTTTAAAATTTTATGACATGATCTCGTTCAGTATGTATATAAGAAGAGCTCCAATAAACGAAAAATTTATACGACAGTTAGTTAAACATTTTTTTTCATGTACAATGAAAATGGAAGTTCGAGAAAATTTAGTTAACTAACAATCGTCTAAGTTGTTGAAAAATTAACTTTACGAAAAATTACCTACGGGAGCAAATTCTTTGAAGTGTTACAAATACACCAACCAAGTAACCCTGTGTGAGTCCTAGCACTAGCATCTAACACAATGCGAGGCTTGGGCTTGTCGTTACGAACAACGGCATGATGAGGAATATAATATCCGTCATCACTTAAATCCGAATCTGGAACTTTAGATAAATATCCTTTTTGTAAATACTCATTAATAACAGTATTATAATTCTCACGTAGCCCAGGCACTTGTTTGAACTTCCTCTCAAGGCACAAAAAACGACGGTGTGCTGTATTTCGAGAATTGCCTAAGTTTTCTGGACTTACAGAAAATGGTAAAGCAACCGTGTAGCGGCCCTCATCGTCTCTCAACACAGAAGCGACATAAGCGTTCTCACACTCAGTCTCTTCAGGACTCAAAAAACCCTTGGATGGTAACTCCTCCAACTCCCAGAACTTCTGTAAATCGTCATTTAAGTCCTTCAAGGCGACAGCAGAGAACGATGGTTCGAAGTCGCAAGAAACACGACTCTTACACAAGTCAATCACCCATTAACACATATCCAAAGGAAGTTAACAAAGCAGGCGGGGCTTGAGACCCTGAGTCAATTTTTTGACCTAAATAAATATAAGGAAACAAATGTGCACCGAGCACTATATCTATGTTACCAGTCCAAGTTAAATCCGCCATGCTAATATTATGCAAATAAGCCATGTCACAATTTTCAATAAAATGCGAAGGCAATTGATCAGTTATGCAGTCAACGACTAATGCATGTAAGCTATATTTATTATGAGGGCTAACCCTTGACACGATCTCGAAATCTACATATCCGTGAATCGGTCGCGAGGACATACCTACTCCTCGAATTACAGAATTATTCAACGCAACAACGTGTAAATTAAGTTTTTTACAACAATCTAAAGTTATTATAAAACACTCCTACTACTTTATAAATCCCTGGCTGAGTCTATAATATCTTATGGGTTGTCCAGTTATGGAAGAACCTCTAAAACACACCTAGACAATATTTTTTCACTTCAATTACGCATACTAAAAAGAATAGTTCCAACAAAAATAAAAACAACCTTTAAAGATTATCGTAAACTCTTTGCATTTTGTAAAATCATACCAATTCATGAAAAACTAGAACTAACTCTTTTATCACAACATTATTTTACTGAAAATCTACAAAATCCACACAAAAATTATTCAATCCGTAGGCAAGACAAGCATAGACTACAACTGCCTTTTTATAATAACCTATATGGTAAAAGATGCTTAAACTACATAATACCTTACCTAATTAATCATATACCTAATAATATTAGACAAAAAATAACACATAAAAACATTAAAAATATCTTGAAACAACATTTTCTACAAATAATAACCAATAAATACACTTAACATAAATTATAATTTAAAAAAATAATTAAACATATACTACTATTATATAGTATAATATATATAACATAACATATATATATATATTTATTTATCTATCTACATAGTAGCAATAAATAAAATCACGTAAGCATATACATAGATAACATCTAAAATACTAATGCATATGAAAACAAAATTATCTACATGTAAAAATTAACAATCACATTTATTACACACAAAATACTTAAACATAATACATATAAACTAAAACACTATATAATAATAATAGATATAAACCACGTAAGAACACACACATTATACATTACCTGTTCAAACTGTAATTTTAAAATCATCCTGTATGTAGCATAAATAAAGTGAGCAAGAAATGAAGTCGTTGTTGCACATGAACGTCCACAAAAGGTTTTTACGCAACTTCTTTTTGTGATCTACCCTCATGGTGTTTATAAAATGTGTAAAGATTGTTTCTTTTATTGAAATATGTAGCACGTAATGTTAATTTAATGTTTATGTATGTATTTCGACGGCGCAGGGTGTACGGTAAAACTCAAAAGAGATTATGTTTACACCCAATTCATATGTTTACTATGTTACTTTATTGTCAATGAAATAAATAAATAAATAAATAATAAATATTAAGAGGGCTATCACAAAATCGAAGCGCTCAAGTTTAGGTAAATTTGACAACTCGCGGCAAGGAACGCGCCCGTGTGCGTCTAATGAAGTACGCTTTACACACATACAAACCACTATGCGTCGAACGCCAGGAACAAATCAACTTGATACTTGCTTTGGAAATAAATTAAATTAAGTACCGTACTATTTTTATAATTCGTGAAATATTGTTTGAGTCGATTAATGTTATCAGCTATCACTTATAACGGCTTTTTTACTATAATGTAAGGAAATGAATGCAATGTAATGTTGTTTCTACAGTTTGAATAATGTTGATACAGTTTGGTTAGTAGTAGGTATAAAAGGCATGTGATGTGTTAAAAGGGGTAGTTCAGCTGGTAATTATGTCATAAATGCACATTTAATAACTTCATCACTATGTATAAAACCCTTAAATGTGTATAGTTCGAGATAACGTATAAATGAATAGGTAGGTACAATTGGTTGATAAAAACAAAGACTGAATAAAAAGTATATTTTGTACCAAATTTTTCGCCATGTTTGTCAATTCAAAGTAATTGATTCATAAAAAAATTAAAATTTATAATTCGTCTTCCTTCTATGTCTAGATTTTCCTGAAACAAGGAAAACCAGGAATGTAGATAGTTAAAAAAAGTCAAATGTGCAAGCATGTTTCGTTACAAGATAACAAGAAAATACTCACCATATTATTTGTACTTGTATCAGATTGAGCCTGATCATCTATAGTTGAATTAAATATGGTTTCATTATCCTGTAAGAATCAAAGAAATTCATCAGTTATGCAATAGCTCTTAGATCATTTAAATTTAGTAAAAGTAATAAATATATTACATGATATCAAAACGTAATTTATCTGTTAAAAATTATAAGAAATAAGTTATTATTATCACCATGTTATTTGTATTTCTGTCAGAATGCACTGTAGAAACTGTCGCTGTATCAAACGTCCTTTTACTAGCCTGAAAAATCAAAATAGTCCGATAAACATTCCTATATACCTAATATCAGAATATAATAGGAATATGCTTATACATTAGAATCATAACATAACTAACAAAAAAATACTCACTTGTATCAAGAAGTGTTGGTTGCGCTATATTCGTAGCGAATTTGGGGTATTGCGTGGCGCACAAGGTGCCAACAGCGAGCGATACATCCTTCCTTCGTAAGCGCTTGGCGCGGACTGAAGCTAAAGAGCGCTCGTTCGGAGATTTATATTAATTTACAGGACTGCATACAAAAATTGTTTAAAAATATTATTTTAATTTTGAAAGGACTAAATTTTTTTTTAAAGCAAGGTGACATAGTAACCTTAGTTATTAATTACTTTTTGTTTCAATTTGGATTATATTTTCATAGATAAAAAATACAATTTCAGACCAATAATTATCAGTAACTCTTTGATTTACAGAATTATTTTAGGTGCATTACTGTGTGAAACAAATTAAAGTGAATTGAGCATTCCAAATTAGAAGATACAATTGTACCATAGACATTTTTGTTGATGTTAATTTTATGAAACATCATTTGCAAAAATAAGGTTTTTACTAATTTATGTAAATAAATTGAAACATTTATTTAGAGCACTCCAAAGAGAAATAATCAAACTTTCTCGTGCATGTATTTTTTTTTGTTTTGGTGATTTATCTAAACCATAATCACACTTCAAACACGAGTCAAAACGCTCAAGTTTAAGAAAAAGTGTGATAGCCCTCTTAAATGATTCTGTGAACCATTATCAATAAGACAACGGACTAAAGTCATATCGTTACTACTATACCCCCTCGCATAGACCTGAGCAGTCGCTAAGTAGTCCATTGAAATGTTACATTTTTTAGGCCTTACCTTGCGTTTTTTAGAGGACGCAATTTTATTTTTTTGATGTGTAGGGGGGGTCAGTGTAAAGCTAAAACCAAGTTTGTGGGGTCGCCACCCTTGGCCCACGGCCGCCATATTGAAAATAGGGGTTGGAATGGTTTTAACGGTATATCTCTTAAACTATTTATTTGAGAAAAAAAATTGTTAACATTTTTTGTTGCAAATTAAATTCTCTACAACTTTGGTCCAGTAACTTTTTATCGTAGAACTATAAATAAAAAAGTTATAAGCGAAAATCTTCAGAAATTTTATGTACAGAGGTTTTATGTACGGAGATGTCATTGCGGATAACTTGCTGTTTCTTCATGCTTTTTCCGGATGTGACACAACTTCAGCTCCTTACAATATCGGTAAAATGAAATTTGTGAAAACCCTGGAGAAACATTTAGAGTTTGCAAGTGGAACGGCTTTGTTTCTCAACAAGAGAGTTGATCCTGCTTTGCTCACTGTGATTGGTGAACGTTTTTTTATCTCTTTATACGGTGGTAATAAAGATGATAATTCTCTTGACAGCCTAAGATACAAACAATTCGCCAAGGCAGTGACAAAAAGTACATTTAACTTATCTTCACTTCCTCCAACACAAGATACAGCTCGCTTTCATACTTTCCGAGTCTACCATCAGGTCCAGTCGTGGCTTGGTAATTATAATGATCCTGAAGACTGGGGCTGGAAAAAATGTGTGATGCCAGTGCAGAACTCTAAACCTCCAGCACCCCCTGAGCTCCCAAAATTGATCTTTTGCAAATGCAAAGGAAACTGTGGAGCGATGTGTGGATGTCGAAAAGCAGGACTGAAATGTTCTGCAGTGTGCTTCCATTGTTCTGGAGAGACTTGCAGCAACGTAATGGAACTCTCAGAATTAATAAATGAAAATGACTTTGATGATGAACCGCCAACATTAACACCCCTTCCTTCGCCAGTTCTCCCACTGGTATTTAATTCAGAAAGCCGATTAGATGCTGAGCCGCAGCCTGGTCCATCGAAACGACTGAGGACGGAGTAGTTATAATTTAGAAAATCACCGTGGATTATGCCTATTGGGGATACCACGTAAAAAAAAACGCGCCTCTAAATATAAATTTTTTTCTCGAATTTCTGAAGATTTTCGCTTATAACTTTTTTATTTATAGTTCTACGATAAAAAGTTACTGGACCAAAGTTGTAGAGAATTTAATTTGCAACAAAAAATTTTAACAAATTTTTTTTCTCAAATAAATAGTTTAAGAGATATACCGTAAAAACCATTCCAACCCCTATTTTCAAGATGGCGGCCGTGGGCCAAGGGTGGCGACCCCACAAACTTGGTTTTAGCTTTACACTGACCCCCCCTACACATCAAAAAAATAAAATTGCGTCCTCTAAAAAACGCAACCCCAAATGTAACTTTTCAATGGACTAAAGAGTATTGTATTAGAATTAGATTTAGAATTAGTGCTCAAAGAAAGTGAAGGAGCATGCAAACAAGACGTTCCGTTCGCCTCATTACTCATTGGTACGTTCGAAAAGCGCGCGCAATCCGAGTCGACGCGAGCCGTATTGTTATCAGCATCGGTAGGTAATATAGCACGGCGCGAGACCGGTTGCTGCGAACTCACTAGCGCACAGAACAATATTACTCCTAGCGGAGAAGAACGACAACTACGTTTTGTCAAAATAAACTTCCGGTTAGAAGCCGGATGTAAAACTAGTGATGCCATCTAGCGTAAACCCACTTCTGTACTGTTTTTAAATGGCGGCAAAATTTGAATGAGTTTTCTGTACCTACATATATAATTATGAAATTTATTAACTTCAGGATAGATAAGGGTGAATTTCCCAAGTGCATTTTTGAGACGGCGAGGTTGAAAATTAATGTGTGGAGGTAAACTACAATTATGCATAATTTTATATAGGTAGTTTAAGTAGTGATCTACATGATAGTGAAGTATTCAGAGGTATTTAATACATAGATTCTTAATAAAAAAATATCTAAGACCTAAAATCTAATTCCGGTGTACTGTCCAAACTGCGTTTATTTACATATTTTATTAATTTAATTTTTTTTCGTAAATAAATTTCATTGAAAGGGAATGTTTTATATAAATACATTAAATAACACAACTAATATATATTTATGGAGTAATTTAAGATTAAACAACAGCTCTTAAAACATCTTTTAAAAATGTCCTACAAAAAAAAGCAATACCGGTGGCGCATTTTGTATACTTCATTACTTGTTACTTCACGATTTGAAAGACACTTTACTGGCTCTCCCCGCATCGTTCAGTTGTGCTCTTGCAAACTGTGTGTTAGGATGAGCGACTGGCTGCGTAATTTTCCTGCCAAACACGTTAGTACTAACTGCGGTGGCGCAGGAATACAAAATCATCCAATTCCGATGTCATGTATATTAGTAAAAGTACAAAGCAGATTATCTAGAAATTTTATGGAGGGTTCCATTAACGGTTTTCAGCTATAGTTGTGAAATAAAAGTTAACCTGTGACTAAAAGTTTTCTTTAAAATTCAAGTTTTGTCTCTGATTCTAAGTCCGGTGGCGCAATCTCGGTGGCTCCGGTGGTAAATGTATTGCCCTCAATCATCCGAACTGCACAATTCGAGGGTCACTCTGAAAACCAGCGGCCGTGGTTTTTTCCGCGACCATAATGCTGAGAGTGACCCCTTTTCACCTTATATTTAAGTAATATATTGTTCACTTGTTTATTTATATTTTTATAAGGTGAAATAAACATTTCTTTCTTTCTTTCTTTCTTTCTAAATCAAAGCGTATAGGGAAGTACGGGCCACAGAAACACAAGCGTGTCTCCATCTATCCATCAGCCCTTGGAGGTCCACTGCTGGACATAGGGTTCCCCTAACTTGCACCACTCTGACCGGTCCTGAGCCTTCTGAATCCAGCGGATGTCCGCTGTCTTCTTCAGGTCGTCAGTCCACCTGGTCGGGGGGCGTCCTATGCTCATTTTTCCGAGACGTGGGCGCCATTCGAGGACCTTTCTTACCCAACTGTTATCGGTCCTTTGCACTATGTGGCCCGCCCATTGCCACTTCAGCCGGCTAATTCTTCGAGCTATGTCGGTTACCCTTGTTCGTCTACGGGTCTCCTCATTTCTGATGCGATCACGTAGAGAAATACCAAGCATAGCCTTCTCCATAGCCCGCTGCGCTTCTCTGAGGTTGTGGATTAGGCCAATAGTAAAGCACCACGTCTCGGATTCGTATGTCATCACTGGCAACACAAACTGCTCGAACACCTTAAACTTCAGGCAGTGAGGTAGTGTTTTGGACGACAATATATGACGGAGTTTCCCGAACGCAGCTCATCCGAGTTGGATTCTACAAGTGACTTCTTTCTCGAAGTTGGATTTACCCATTTGGATCACTTGTCCCAGGTAATTGTATTCGTCTAGAACTTCGAGAGCAGCGCTGTCAACAACAACCGATAAGGATGTGACATGGACATTCGACATGATTTTCGTCTTGTCCATGTTCATCTTAAGACCCACCCGTTGTGAGGCGCTGTTTAAGTCCCCGAGCATTGTACTAAGTTCTTCCAGGGAACCCGCCAGGATGACTATATCATCGGCATATCGCAGGTGTGTGATGTATTCGCCATTGATGTTAATGCCATGTTGTTTCCACTCCATCAGCTTGAACACGTCTTCCAACACAGCGGTGAACAGTTTTGGGGATATGACATCCTTGTCTGACACTTCTCTGCAGTTGGATGGGGTTCGTTGCTGTGTCGTGTACTCTGACGGACATGATGGCGGATGAGTACAAACACTTCAACACCTCGATATACCAGTAGTCGATCCGCCACCGCTGGAGAGAATCTAGTACCACCCAGATCTCGATAGAATCAAAGGCCTTCTCATAGTCCACATAGGCTATACATAACGGCAAATTATACTCCTCGGTCTTTTGTATAATCTGCCGCAATGTGTGTATATGGTCTATGGTGCTGTAGCCTTTTCGGAATCCTGCTTGTTCGGAAGGCTGGAAGTCGTCAAGCCTGCGTGCAATGCGATTTGTGAGGACCCTCGAAAACAGCTTATAAACGTGACTCAGAAATGCAATGGGCCTGTCTAATCACCGCTAAAAGGAGTTCGTTCATCTAGACTCCTATTCTTCAAAATGTACATATCTTTAAAGTATTAAATGATCCTGCCTTTAACGAGAAATCTCGTTGGCATATATCAATTTCGGTGGATCAAATTCTAATTCCAGTGGTCCTAATTTCGGTGGCATTTGATAGTGTAATTTGATAATATCTCCGGAACAAATAAATTTTATTTCAATCTCTACTATATGACTAATTATTACTACTATTTACATATTATTTATGCCAAATAAAGTGTATTAGAAACAGCAAGTTTAAATTTAATCAATTTCGGTGGCTTGGATTTTAATTCCGGTGGTCCTTTAATAATTTCGGTGGCATTTGATAATTTCAAATGGAAATATCTCATGAACTAATAACTTTTTTTCGATCTCTAGTATATGATTAATTAGTACTACTCTTTATCTATTATTTAGGCCAAAAAAATGTATCAGAAACAGCTTATTTAAATTCGCCACTGTAATTAGGCAAAATTCGTGTTTGTTGAAATTCACCCATTTGACTAGTAAGTTCATTTAATTGTTATGGTATATTTTAACAATTTCAATAAACTTACTAGTCAAATTGGTTATCCATCCACGTTTTTAGGAATACTTTAAGGCTACGAATTAAAACTACTATAAATTAAATCTGTATTTCATTTATTGATTTGAAGACTTAAAACATGCTTAATAGAACATTAGTTTTGTTGTCTTGCACATATTGTTTTTACATTTTATATATTGTACAACGTGTAGGAGATTGCTTTACTTAGTACATTAACATTTTGTACTGATTAATCCTTTCACGGCTAAAACACTGAACCGATTGAGCTGTCTGGCGTAGATATAGTAAGAGTCCTGGGAAAGGACATAGCGACGCCCCCGGGGAATAAAATGGTAATCGACGGTTACCGAAAAAACTTTTTTTTTCATTTTTGGCATCTACGAGTCAATATACACCTATACAAATTATAGTTATGCAAGTACTATAATATTATTTAGAAATAATGAGTCACGTATTATAAAACTTTCTCTCTCTCATAGCCATTTAGCATTACAGGTACCAATAGCAATGTCCAGGTAAATTCAAGATCAATACTGGCAATCCAGACATCTTAATTAAATTAATACTCGTCATACGTTCTGAATTCTGATCGGTCGAGTGGGTCCAACAAGGTTATTAATTTAGCGTCTTGACTCTTGAGTAAATTGAGTTAATGAATTAATCCAACCCTTTCGATGCTGTCTATTACAAAAGCCCCAGGGATAGAATGGATGTTTTTCTGGTGTAACGGGCACCTAATTAGGGGAAGACTGACAAAATGTTAAAAGTGTTTAATAAAAAACGTGCCTACAGGGTAGTAAGCTTCTCTACTAAAAGGATATTAAATTTCAGTCACGTTGAGATGTAGGGTTAGATAGTCTTTGTAATATAAAGCTGTTCTTTTAATTTTGAGTTTGAATTTCTGTTTTCTGTCTGTGTGTAGGTATGTGTTCTTGTCTCTTTGTGTTGTCCATGGCACCCACGACACAGGGAATACTAGTGTGGGTCAATCAGGGTTGCCACCTTTTCTGAAGGTAAAATAGTATTTTTTTCAAAACGTTGCAAAAAATATAGTACTATTGGGAAATTCAAGGAAAAATATAGTACACATTTATTTTTAATATTATAATTATTTATTTTTCCATGTGTATTTGTTATTAGTTTTGGTTAACAAAATCTTATTAATTTTAAAATAATTATAGGAATCTGAGCAATTTAGATCCATGATCCAACGACGTGAATGCTTTCGTTCTGAAATTCCCAATGCTGCGTTGCGGGTACATTTCAGTCACAGTTACAAAAAGCTCGACAACTGAATTACCGATGAAAATATAGTATTATTCATACTATATTATTTTTCTATAACATAAGAGTACAATTAACTGATATATTATAGCACGATACTATATAATATAGTACGGGTGGCAACCCTAGGGGCAATGAGTGTGCATTTATTTATTTATTTCATCCTTTTAACATGTCAGTGGATTAACTTCAATGATATTATAAGTAAGACATGATTGATTAACTTTGCTTCTTTGGGATACCTTCTGGACGTCTTCACATGGTTGTTTTTAATGTCCCACTTATATTGCAAGCTTCACGCAGCGCTCGGATCTAGCTCTTATTTGAAGAATTGTTGACATAGGTATGTGTGTGTATAGTATAATGTAATAAAGTACAAAAAAATATTTGTACGGATGTCCTTCCTTTATAAATTTTGAAAACATTCAACCGATATCTCCAAAATGGTTTCATTTGAATATCTGAGTATGATATTTATTTTTGTGTTGATATAATATTATAATAGGTAATTGGATTTTGTAATTGCTTTATCTTTATTATTTTATAATGTCAGGATTGATAAATGTAATTTAATTGTTATTATGATTAACTATTCTAACGAATTAGGTGATTCTGTAATGTTAGATGTAAGCTTACAATAAATATACCTAAATAAAATAAAATTAAAATATGCATCCGCATACTTTCCCTATATTGAACACAATAGGTATGTACCTACAGATAACCGTATAGCTACACGATTTACCGTTAAATACACGAATGTCCACTAGGATATTGATACGGTTGTGATTCACATTTCGTCGTTTTCATTAAATCAATGTCCGAACAGATAGCAGACAGGTGAAAATTAATAATCTCCCTTTGAAGCTCTCACAAAGCGACGCACGGACAGACGTCACCCCTTGGGCAAACAGCATCAATACCGCAGTACCGTCATACGTACAGTGTTCGATTTCATTGCATGCTCTATAGTAGAGAGTTCATTTATTTTGTTTGTCCTGAGACTTAAATTTAAATTCGAAAGTGTGAACGACTCAATCATTAACAATCATCATAAAATGAGAGAACAAATGTTCAACTGTAAATAAATATCTGCAACTAGATATCGAATTTGGTAATAATTATATTATAAATTGTACGGGTCAGCTACAAGTTCGGCTGTGTCAATATGTCAATGATATGTCAATGAAAAACGCGTCTGTCCCGGATGATACCTTTAATTGCACTAAACAATGCATTGCAGTAATTGCTGACATACAAAATGTACGAGTTAGCTCGTACATATTGCCAACCTCAAAAGAAATACATAATGTCAAGTAAATGTAACGGTTGTTACCCTTGTAACAGGCGCTATTGAGTTCTAATAACTAAAATATAAGTAAATAAATTATGATATAAAACTTAATTTAAATAATCAAAAACGGTAAAATTCATTATTACACTTATTAGTAAATCCGTAGATGATGCTATGATGATTAGACAGGCGCTTGTGTTTTTGATCTAATATTTTTTTATTCCTACCGACGTTATGCGAGACGAGTGGTGGATCGTTGGCCATTCTTGTGTTACGTCTAGATAATTCGGCCGAGATAATACTATCATTTCTGCTTCCTTTTTGTTTTAAAACTAAATAATAATAATTCTATTCTACAATTCGATATTTCACCACCTGAAGTGTGTGTTTTGATAAAGATATAAAACTTAATAACTAAATAAAGTGTGTGCGTGTAACCCCAAAACTGGGTAAGTGTCGTAAGATTATTATTTTAACCCTAAAAGGCTTACGCTCTGTATCAAATTGTAATTATGTTCGTAATTGTAAATAATATGTACTTGTTTATCACTCATTATTATTTCATGCATTCTTTTGGTTGAGTCATTCTTGAAAACATTTTATCATCATCTCATTGTAATATTTTTCATTCCATTCTATCATTTCAAAATCATGCTATCTGTTCATTTTGCCTGGACTGCCTCACCTCGATCGCTATTATGCTTCTTTCCCTAGGCTTAGCGTAGTAGTGCGTAAAATACCTGCGAACGGGTGATGCAGTCGGGATTGTAGAACGTACCGATTGTAAGATATCTGGTACAATAATATTCCAGGGTTTTTGTACACTACCTTTGGGAAGCTGGTATTGACCTGTGCGACAATTAGCGAAGAATCTGGAGCCCGCCAGCTGCAACGTCATCAAGAGAACAGCACCTACTTACCTGCGCCGGTCACTCATCTTGCCGGTTACCTTCTCGACGGGTCCACTGAATATTTCCTTCGTTCATCGCGGACGCTAGCCAGGGCAGTAGCACTTTTATATAAAGCTGGAATTTAATTCAGTGTGCGAACCTACTCTAGTCTAAGCTTATCTTTTAGTATCTTTTTTTCATTAAATAACGGCCCAGCCGATTCTGTCTACTCTAAGCACTACATATTCTTATTTAACCGTTTTTGATAAAAATTTAGAGTTACCTTTTTATCTTTTTCTCATTAAATTGTAACCAGTGACACGATATTTTATTTTTCTTCAACCACTAAAGAATTAAGGTTACAAATGGCGCCCAATAAAAAAAGCAACGCACTGAATTAGATTCCGGTTTTTATTGTTTTTCGTGGTGTTGGTTAGTTCCATGGCCTTCTTGTTTATCACAAAGTGCTATGTATTAGTTAAGTTTTAGTGTAATTAAGTGTTCTAGTTTTGTGAAGTTCTTGGTTGTGGTATTTATGTTACATTATTAATCAATATATTGGTATGGTAAAATTGTTACTAAATTTAAAACAATCTCCTTATAATACAATATACTATATAACTATTATATGACTTAAGATCTACACAATTTTATTTTACCTACATATTGGTTATCGAAATTGATTTTGCTATTGTTTTCCCTATTAGTTGCCTTATTAGTTGTAATTTGTTGTTAATACTTTTACGACACATACCTAACGTGTTGCACACATCTGTTAAAATGTCATATTCAATACAATATCTTTCGCTACAAAAACCGGAATTAGAATACGAAGTCGCTGTTCGTGGTCTTGTACCGGGCGATACCGTCCAAGAACTTCGTAAACAAATTGTCAAAATTTGCAATGATTTTCCACCAGAAGATATTTTAGAGTCTCATTTAAAGCCCTTGGAAGATCTTGAAGGTGTTAAAGAGTCCTTGCTTAAAGCTCAAAGTACATTTAAAAGATAAATTCGAGAAAAATCTGTATTTGAGAACTGAGAATTTATTACATCATATCTATTATCGTATTGATAGGATTCAACCATGTTCAAAAACAACTGATCTACACAAGTCTCAACGATCTCTATATAAAGAGCTTTACAAAGATTTGAATTCTCTTAAACCTCAAACTGTAAAAACACAAATATCAACTACACCTGTCGAATCATCTGCGATATCTGTCACCTGCGAGCGCAATTTAATGTCTGACATTAGTCAACTCAAATACTCTGGTAAAACATGTGTTCACGCATTCATTCAGAGAGTCGAAGAATTTGTCATTTCTAGAGCAATAGATTGTAATAAAATTTTGAATTTTGCTTATGAAATTTTCACTGACGATGCCTTGCACTGGTATCGTTGTATCAAGGACGATATTAATTCTTGGGGTGAATTAGTTCAACTACTGAAGAATGATTTTAGCGCTAAGGACTACGACTACCGCCTTCTTGCGGAAATTCGCGCTCGTACACAGGGCGAATGCGAGAATATTACTATTTATTTATCCATAATGCACGGGATGTTTTCAAGACTAAGTAAAGCTATGAATGAAGAGGATAAATTAGAAATTTTATTACATAATATTCGTCCTTGCTATGCTAGTACCTTGGCTTCAGCTAGTAAAATAAATAATATAGATCAACTGAAGAACTTGTGTCGTAATTACGAAGATATCCAATCTCGTCTTACTCAGTTTCGTGAACCACCTAAAGTAACCTCTGAAACTATTGCACCAGAGTTTGCATACAGAAGTAACGCTTCAACTTCTAATCTAATGTACAAAAAACCTTACAACTACGCTAAAACTACAAATAATTATAAATTTAATCCGAATTATCCCAATAAATACTATTCAAATAATAATAACACGAGCAAAAATTTTCCTATTGCGGTAGTATCGAGTACAGAGGAGAAGGAAAAAATAAAACATGTGTTTTGTCCGAGATGTAGATCGGAGACGCATTCTCTAAGACAATGCGATAAACCTCGTTTTCTTATATGTTTCAAATGCGGAAAAAAAGATGTTCGCTATCCCGAATGTCCAGATTGCCATAACAATCCAAAAAACTAATTTCATTGGATCGGGAACATCGTATAGCAAATAAAAGTAATCTTAAACCGTCTGAATGGAACGATTGGTTGGGTATTGTTTCCAAATTTTTTTCCTGCTACACGATTTCCTCAATCCAAAATAGCAATTTTTCTAGACCTTATATATCCGTCTTACTCAACAATAATCATGAGATGCTAGGCTTACTTGATACTGGCTCATCCGTATCAGTTATAGGTAATGATGCACATGAACGATTAATAAATAAAGACGTTATTCTTCATAAATATAATAATAACACACATTTTATTGCTGCTGGAGGCCAGAAACTAAAAGCAACTGGTACTATAAACCTAGATATATCATTTAGAAATCAAACTCACACCCTTAAATTTTACGTTGTTCCTGAAATTCGTAACTCACTAATTCTTGGCATGGACTTTTGGAGGATGTTTGATATTTTCCCTAAACATCTCGACGCCGTTGAGCTAGTGGACCAAAGTAATGAGACCGTTAGCTCGATAGCAGATAATCCGGATCATGTTCGTTCATACGATCATTTAGACGATCATCAGAGGCAGGTCGCTAATGACATTTTAATTTCGAGCAGTTTAAGGAAATCTCTTACGAAGAACGAGGTCTGGGTAGAACCACTCTGATAACTCACACTATTGACACTGGGAATGCTGCTCCCATTCGTCAAAGGTACTATAGGATGTCCCCTGAAAAGCAACGTGTCCTAATTGAACAACTTGATGAGATGCTTAAGGAGGACGTAGTGGAACCGTGTGAAAGCCCGTGGTCCTCACCAGTCCTATTAACACCAAAAAAGAACGGAGAGCTACGATTCTGTTTGGACAGCCGGAAACTCAATGCTATCACAAAAAAAGATGCTTACAGTTTACCTTACATTTCTAATATTTTAGATAACCTTCGTGATGCAAAATATTTAACAAGTTTAGATTTATCCAAAAGTTTTTGGCAAATTTTAATCAATGAGGATGACCGATGCAAGACAGCATTTTATATTCCATCTCGAGGCACCTTCCAGTTTAAATCAATGCCTTTCGGACTAACTAATGCGCCAGCTACCCAACAGCGTTTAGTAGATATTCTTTTTTACGGTCCAGAATTTGAGCACATGGTATTTGTTTTTGTTGATGACATTATAATAGTTTCACCTACATTTGAAAAGCACATTTCATTATTAAAACGCGTTCTTGATAAGTTAAAATTTGCTAATCTAACCATTAATTTCAAGAAAAGTAAGTTTTTTAGAGAGGAACTTAACTATTTGGGTTACGTTGTGAACTCTAAAGGTCTGCAAGCTGATCCCTCAAAAATTGAAGCGATTATAAATTATAAAACTCCATGTAACCGTAAAGAAGTAAGAAGGTTTCTAGGCACCGCTTCGTGGTATCGCAGGTTCATTCCGAATTTCAGTTCACTCGCTGCGCCCTTAAACAAACTAACTACTCAGAAGAAAAACGCTCCTCCTTTCTGTTGGTCCACGGAAGCTGAAAATTCATTCCAAAAACTAAAGAACTGTCTCGTCACTGCTCCTGTATTGTCCTGCCCAGATTTTTCAAAACCATTTGAGGTTCATGCGGATGCAAGTGATTTTGGCATCGGTGCTGTACTCACTCAAACCCTCAATGGTGAAGAAAAGGTTATAGCATACATGAGTAAGTCTCTCAGTAATCAGGAGCGTAACTACAGCGTGACAGAGCGAGAAGCGCTGGCTGTTCTAACGGCAATAGAACATTGGCGTTGCTATTTGGAGAATGGTCTGAAATTTGTTGTCTATACGGATCACGCCTCCTTGAAATGGTTTTTAAATTTAACTAATCCGACGGGACGTTTAGCTCGTTGGGGAGTACGACTGTCCGCTTATAATTTTGATATTAAGCACAGGCGTGGTGTTGATAATATTGTTCCCGACAGTCTATCCCGTTCAGTACATATTTCTACTATTGACACAAACTCTAATGATCCTTATATACCGCAAACTAAAGATTCATGGTACTTAAATATTTTTGACGGTTGTCTTAAGTCACCAGCATCCTTTATAAATTATAGAATTGAAAACAATAAATTATATAGGTTCGTTAAAAGCCTCAATCCTTTAACGAGGGAATTCGAGTGGAAAGAGGTTATACCTCAAGAACAAAGGCAGGATGTCATATCAAAAAATCATAATGAACCGACTTGTGGTCACCTGGGTATTTACAAAACTCATAAACGTCTCCGTCTTAAATATTTCTGGCCTGGAATGCACGCAGATGTTACTAAATTTATTACTAACTGCGATGTTTGTAACTCACATAAACAACCAAATCATCACACCTTAGGCACAATGGGCAGACCCAAAGAATGCAGTAGGCCATTTCAGATGATTAGCATTGACCTAATAGGACCATTACCAGTAACGCGTAAACAAAATACTTTCATCTTCGTTGTCACTTGCTGCTTCTCTAAATATTGTCTGCTTTTTCCAATTAAGCGTGCAACCTCCGAAATAATCGCGAGCATACTAGAAAACAATGTTTTCCTTGTCCATGGTATACCTAGCACCATTTTAATGGACAATGACAATGGCAAACAATTTACTAGCAACATATTTAAAAACCTACTTACTAGTTATAATGTTCCCAATATTCGTTTCACTCCTAAATATACTCCACAAGTTAATACAGTGGAACGTTATAACAGGACAATAATAGTGGCTGTGTCATCATATATTGAAAATGATCACCGAGTGTGGGACTTAAATTTACCAAAAATTCAATTCGCACTTAATAGTTCTGTTAATGAGGTGACAGGGTTTACACCATCCTTTCTTGTATTCGGTCGCGAACTAGTAACATGTGGCTCTCATTATGTCGATGTTGACTTAACTGATAATATAATATTTTCTCCTCGCGATGAATACGCGGAAAATCTTGGAGTTCTGCATAAATACTTTGACAAAGTTCAAGCTTCGTTATTAAAAGCTCATTCGAGAAATTGCACGTACTATAACTTACGCCGTAAAGATATAGAATTTAATGTGGGTGATATAGTTTGGAAGAAAACATATTACCTCAGCGACAAAGACGAGCGTTTTGCGAAAAAACTCGCTCCCAAATTTATTAAGTGTCGCATTGTAGCCAAAAAGTCACCCTTAGTTTATGAACTGGAAGACTGTAAAGGTAATCAATTAGGGACGTGGCATATAAAAGATTTAAAACTAAGAAAATATGTAGAATAAAACTAAACACAAAAAAATAAGGTTAAAAGAATAAGAGAGCATTTCGAGCCGATTTTTTCTAGAAAAAATCTTAACCTAAAAAGGGGGGTATGTAACGGTTGTTACCACAGAACATCTAATAATTAGTTAGAAAGGGCATAGCACGTAATTTGTATGGGAACCGCTGTCGCCATTTCAATAACCACTACTAACGAAAATGAACAAATTAGCACGAGGATTGTTATGAGTGCATGAAGTAGGCGTGACTCTGTAGCTAGGGATTGATTGTAGATAAATTTTTATCGGTATTTATTTTCGCAAGGTATACTTATTCACTATATACTTTTATACTTTTTGATTGTAATTACTTACTCCGTCGACAGACTTATATTTCATCATGGCCTCGGAAACAAAGTCTTTTCCAATTACCGCACATGAAGGCATTTTTACGTAATTAAGTCGCAGTATTTCGCAGTACTTTTCTCCGTTGAAGTTTGCGAGTCACTAAACAGCGCAATTGCGTGTTTTTGTGCGATGTGCGCATTTGATCACAGTATTGGCGCGCCTACCTTGCCCACAATTCCTTTCTAACTAATTATTAGATGTTCTGTGGTTGTTACCCTTGTAACAGGCGCTATTGAGTTCTAATAACTAAAATATAAGTAAATAAATTATGATATAAAACTTAATTTAAATAATCAAAAACGGTAAAATTCATTATTACACTTATTAGTAAATCCGTAGATGATGCTATGATGATTAGACAGGCGCTTGTGTTTTTGATCTAATATTTTTTTATGCTAAGTCAAATCTAACCTACTTTAAGATCTCACTTTTTTAAATAACAGCAATTGTTATAGGTATCCAACAAAGCAAAGAAATAGAGTTTAATACTTGTTCATAGTGTTATTTTGTTCCTATTAATACATATTTCGATTTTGCATAGAACTTGGCACTCATTTAGATCTCCATTCTTTTTGCGGCGAAGCCCACAGCCAAGCATATTTTTTGTATTGAACTTGGCTCTCCTTTTTTACATTTATGTTTTTGGTGGGATATCATTACTTTTTGTGAAGAAAAATATACCCTGTCCACAAATCTTAAGAGACTAAATTGACGTTTCATGGGTGACCAGTTTCGGGTGTATATTAAATAGTGATGACCATAAACCGGAAAGTGAACCGGAAAAACATTAGCTTTTATGGTGAGTCGAATAATTATGAGCTGGACCTCTGTATTTACCCGTGAAATGGTCATGATCATATACTTTGTAATCAGAAGAACAAAACTTTTTTTTACAAATATGACACGCTGCTGCACTGTTAAAAGAGCTCTGCTCTTCACTAGTAAGCGGGCTCATGTCTTTGGAAATATTTAAAATTTTATATAATCTTTCTACATCCTTAAAAATTGAATCTATAAATTTTTTTGAGCAATTAGGCCCTCGATAAGAAACAAAGTCGTTCAATTCGGGATTGGATTCACAGCATATATAATAAGCAAAACAAGTAGCTTCATGAATCTGAACATTTTGCACATGTTGACTTTTATTTTTGTCAGAATATTCTCGAAGTAAACTTTCAAAGTCGCCATAAATAACAATTGGAATTCTTTGAGACCTTTCTGGATTAGAAAATCGTAGCTTAGAATTCATTTCTGGAAGGACTGTTTGCATGCGAGCGCAATCATGTGATTCTAACTTCACCTCAGAGTCAAAGTAAAGAAAACATTCATCACATAAATGAATTTTACTCTTGTGTTTCGTAAGTTGTTTATGGACGAGCTTTTCAAAATTTTTGATTAAAACAAAATGAGTCTTGTTTTCTTTATTGAAAAGCAGTAAGTTTACATGCATTAGCTTTCTTTGTAGTGTTTTATACAAAGGTCCGGTTACAGTATTATTTTTTTCTAATCCGTAAACATTGACACTTATGTTTGTATTCTGTTTTTCAAAGCGCTTTATATCTTCAAATGTCGGTGGAAAGGACATGCCAGACACATTTAATAATAATGTGGATAAGATGTAACTCGATTTGGATTACATTTCGCTGGGTACATATGTGCTATGATACACCAAAGAAAGCAGTGACTGTCTGTATTATGAATATTAAGACATGACTTTGTTCTGACAATACTTTTTGGTAACGAAATGAAATGACCAGCTCTTAACGGATTATATTTAGCTATATTTAGTTCTAAATGGTTAATTGACTCAATTGTCCATCCAGATTCAGATAATTCAAACTCTGTGCATTTGTTCAATAGATTTTTCGAGTATTCTTCAAAAATAAACTTTAAATCAGTGCTTTGTAATATAGGTGTATATTTAGTATTGAAACTTTTTAATAATATTTCGTCATTCTTAGGAAGTTTGTACAATACAAATAATTCAAAGTTTACTTTGATTGATTTATGTGTGGTAAGTAATGTTTTAATGATATTGCATACAGTGTTGGAAATGCTAGATAAGAATAACTCTGGTGTGGGGGGTGGTGTAATTATGTCACTTGAATCTGGATTTACTCTATAACTTGCAATCCTGTTCTTGAAAGCAGTAGCTATTAATTGAACATTATCAAACTCAGTTCTAAGTAAACAATTAATTTTATGTATATTACTCTTCTTATGTGATGAATGATTTGATGTATATGAATTACAGTCTTGACAGAATTTCATATTATGATGTTTAGTTTAATATTGTTCAAACTTGTAAGTATATCAATATTCTGATCTTTATTTATATTTCACTTATAGTTTTTAAAATTCTAAGTCTTCGATAGAAAAATTACTTAACTGTCAATATGAAGTATCTGATTATGATAATTAGCAACATTAAATTATAATAATTACTTTATCTAAGTTCGAGGTATTTCAAAATTTAAGTTTCAATATCTGGCTTTTTGTTTTTAGATTCAGATTTTAGTTCTTAGGTTTTGGTTGCTGTAAGAAAAGAGACACGTTATGAAAATAATATGTTATACAGCGCAATAATATAATAATTCGCAACTCTGAATTATAAATACTTTATCTAGGTATTTTAAAATTTAATTTTCAATATCAGGCTTTTTGTATTTAGATTCAGATTTTAGTTCTTAGTTTTTCGTTGCTGTAAGGAAAGATACATTCAATTATGAAAATAATATGTTATACAGGGCAATAATATGATGACTGACAACTCTGAATTATAATTACTTTATCAAGGTATTTTAAAATTTAATTTTCAATATCAGGCTTTTTTTATTTAGATTTAGATTTTAGTTCTTAGTTTTTCGCTGCTGTAAGGAAAAGACACAATTATGAAAATAATATGCTATACTCGTATAAGTCAATAACATTTAATGTTCAATTATTACGAACACAATAACATGAATAAGTGTAGATAGGTGCCTAAACAAATTTAGAAAACATTATATGGATATAAAACTGGTTGTATAGCAGCGTACTCATCTTTCGCCGCTGCAACTAACTTTGTCACCGCTTTCCATGTAAGGCTGCCGTCGTCTACGGCAGACTTCAGGGTGAAGAGCGAGCGCTTCCACCGATCGGAGCCAAGCTTTTCAGCTTCTTTCGTGTTATACAAGCGCAGCTCCACGTAGTACTCGCCCGTCTTCGCAGGGTCTGCCCTCTGCAGCGTATAGCCCGAACCCGCACGCCGTGATAAAAAACTTCTCAGCGCCGCCGCTCTGATGGGATCTGACAACTCGTTCTCTCCCTGTAATTATTTCAAATATTCATGTTAGTACTGTATAGCAAAACAGATATATAATAATTATAATTAAAAAAAGATATCATTATAGGTAGTACTGTTTGTACTGTTACTGATATAAGAATTAAGAGAAACTAAAATCATTTAGATATTATAAAATAAAATTCGTTGAATAATGATAAGAATAAAATAAAATAAAGCTAAATATCCATGAGTCAAAAAGTCATCCATCCTGAGTATGAATATTTATCTGCGAAGTAAATATCTATCTCGGTCGGGACTCGAACCCGGGATCTGCAGCTCAGCAGACAGGGTCTCTGACCACTGCGACAATCGCATTCATATCTTTTATTTGAACTTACCTCTAAATCAAATGCAAACGAAGACTTCTTAAGTACTTTCTTCTTTACAGGTTCGGCATCCGATTCGCTATCTGAATCCAAAACAACTTTTTCCTCTTCTTGATGTTATCTATATCCGACTTTTTGGATGTTTTCTTTGTCTTGGATTTAGTAGTACTTTCTACATCCGAGTCGAATGGGTTAACAGTTTTACTTGCAGACGACCTGAAATCAATTATTCAATAGTCAATATAACTGGTCACAGATTACCCGTACACCTATTTACCACCGCCACTTTACCATCACAAACAAAATGCATAAAAACTGTAATTACATCATATTACATGAGATAAGGGAAAAGACTTTATATTTTTTGTAATCATAGATAGACGCTTCCATTTCTTCATATGCATAGAGGACATAAATGGACTCAATAGAAAGAATAAAAAAATAACAACAAAGACACGTACATACTTACAGATTTGATGAAATCGTTCACGTCACTTCAATTAAAAAGAAAATTAGGAATGACTTGCTGCGCTTCCCACCTCTGCTTATATATTGCAGATTCCTAAAGCCCACTTCACAGTAACACTTTAGCAAAAAACTAATTATGATTTTCGTTAAGTCACATTTATTTATCATACCTATGAATGCTCTTGATAAAGTCTAAAATCCATTAACTTTAAATTGATCAAGGTGCTTACATCCTAACCTAATAATATGAGATAGCAGGCGACAGTCCGTCGGGGATACTTGAGATGAAATTTGTTTATGGAAGTTGCATTCTTATGAAGGTTCTTATTATATCGGCGTTACTGTGTTTGTAGTATAAGAACCGATAAAATTTGAGCTATCTTACTTTTTGATTTCTTTTAAGGTGTATTTGCATTTTTTTACATTACTTTTATTGTTATTCTATAACCCTACAAAACATTATTAACAAAAAACTTTAATTTTGAAAGAAAAAAAAACATGACGGCTCAATTTATAATGGTTTTTGCTAGTTTAAAGTTCATAACCAAATACATTTGAGCTATCTAGCTTAACCTAAATCCATTTTTTTACTTTGTGAAAGTTTGAAATGGAAACTTTTTTATGCACTTTTCAAAGCATCAGTGAGATGCTTTGATAAAAGAAATTATATTAATTAGTCTTTTATGCTTTTCAGTAATCAGTAATCAAAATAGAATTATTGTAATTACTAGGTACATACCTATAAGCCTACTTAGATAGCGAAAAATCCTTTATTGTGCACCAATTTTATTTAAAACTAGGAAATTGCCCTCGCTTTGCTTCGAAAGAAATAGTAAAAAAAAAAAATATATAATATAGCCTATGTCACTCCGGGATAGTGTACCTTTCCAACAGTGAAAGAATTTTTCAAATTAGTTCAGTAGTTTCGGAGCCTATTCAATGCAAACAATCAAATCTTTCCTCTTTATAATATCCCACCAAAAACATAAATGTAAAAAAGGAGAGCCAAGTTCAATACAAAAAATATGCTTGGCTGTGGGCTTCGCCGCAAAAAGAATGGAGATCTAAATGAGTGCCAAGTTCTATGCAAAATCGAAATATGTATTTATAGGAGCAAAATAACACTATGAACAAGTATTAAACTCTATTTCTTTGCTTTGTTGGATACCTATAACAATTGCTGTTATTTAAAAAAGTGAGATCTTAAAGTAGGTTAGCTTTGACTTGGCCAGTTTTTATCAGAATTAAAATGTTTAATAACTTTATGAAATGACTGATGTAATGAAAACTGGCCAAGTCAAATCTAACCTACTTTAAGATCTCACTTTTTTAAATAACAGCAATTGTTATAGGTATCCAACAAAGCAAAGAAATAGAGTTTAATACTTGTTCATAGTGTTATTTTGTTCCTATTAATACATATTCCGATTTTGCATAGAACTTGGCACTCATTTAGATCTCCATTCTTTT
Organism: Thymelicus lineola; assembly: GCA_963932265.1. Lineage (NCBI taxonomy): Eukaryota > Metazoa > Arthropoda > Insecta > Lepidoptera > Hesperiidae > Thymelicus > Thymelicus lineola. The sequence continues at coordinate 9,476,478 of OZ010706.1, forward strand.
TGCGGCGAAGCCCACAGCCAAGCATATTTTTTGTATTGAACTTGGCTCTCCTTTTTTACATTTATGTTTTTGGTGGGATATCATTACTTTTTGTGAAGAAAAATATACCCTGTCCACAAATCTTAAGAGACTAAATTGACGTTTCATGGGTGACCAGTTTCGGGTGTATATTAAATAGTGATGACCATAAACCGGAAAGTGAACCGGAAAAACATTAGCTTTTATGGTGAGTCGAATATTTGTATGATTATTGAAGAGTCCCTAAAACTGGTATAAAAATAAGTTAAAGAGACCATATTATCGTATATAATTATATTCATAATATATTTAACCTGATTACCTGAATTCAAAAGTTATTCTGCTTACAAGAACGAGTATTTGGTTATGGTTATATTCGGTATACAGCTAATTTTATACTATTTATCCGAGTACTAAATATCTAGGTAAATATTATAAAAAGGCGATTCTCATACTGCTCCGCGCCCCGCCACACAGCGTAGATCTGCCTCACCATGCATTGTTTTAATGGTGTACCAAAGTATATCAGCTTTTATGGAAAACACGCATGGTTTGTTGCGTTGAATGTGTTGTACAGTCCCCTGCTGAGAAAAGTAACCCATCTGTTTGTAAATATATATACGTACAGCAACGTATGTATCTGTTGCCTTTGATACAACCTTGTAGCTACTTGTCGACCTGTTTTTGTCACTTCAATGCGGCTAAATTATTAAATGCAATTAATATTTCATTTCATAATGCTATGCTTGTTTATAACAAGAAGTCAAGAATCAACAAATTATAAAATAAATGTGAAAACACCGATCATCTTGCCAGGATTTGAACCAACAAATTTATAAGTGGAGGCCAGACCTCCTAGCCTCTGGACCAAAAGGCTCTTGGTAGTCGCCGCGAAATTTGTATAGGATTTAGCAAAAAGCATCGATTACCAAGACGTCGTCGTGTGACGTCACACCATTCATTCATCGTGGCATATAGGTATAGATTGATCTTGCGCTATTTAACAAAATGTGTGGGTAAGTCAAAGTTTTTTTGAAATTCGTTTTTTGTTTTCTTGGAAATTTACAGTTCCAAAGGTTACGCGCGCTCGTTAACTTCCGTATTTCTGTATTCCGTATTCTATATTATCTAGAAAATCACGGTTCGATTAACCGTTTTCTTAAAAGCCAAGATAATAGTTCTTTGGGAACAAAATCGAGGCATCAGGATGATTGCAAGAGAGCTTGGTGTCCAGGTTATTTCACTAACTAATCATTATACTTAATACATAAAATATTAATCACCATTATTTAGAATAGTTATTACTAGTATTATTTAGAATTAGTTTAATATTTTTTATCGTGAATCACTCACACATAAATTAATGATTGTTCAAAATGTCGATGTTTTGAATTGGGTGTCCAACTTTCAACATTTTTTAAATATTTTTACGACAAAATATAAATAAATAATAAGACATGGAGTAAAAATTATTACGATCGATTCAGTTACTGATTCTGAACAAACTACTTTCAGGTGTCGTATATACTAAGAATAACGTATATTAATATCTTAAATCACAGTCTTAAATCAAAAAATAAAACAAACAAACAAAAACTAATTAAATATTAAAGTTCTCATGACAGGATTCGAACCTCAGACTTTATGAATAAGACTTGTGTGTCGTCCTCTGTGCCATCCTAATGGTGTGACGTCACACGACGTCTCCCTTATCGATGCTTATTTATGTAAACAGCCGGCAAACGAGCTGACGATCCACCTGATGGTAAGCGGCTATCGTCGCCCATGAAATTTAATAAAATAAATAAATAATTAATTAAAAATATAATTATTAAATAAATAATTGAAGATTATATTGAAGATTTAATATTTGAAGCGCTCATAGCCCGGCGGCTTGCGTCGATCTTAAGTGATCGACAAAGATATGCAACAGCGGGCGGTCGGTAGTTGGATGGGTGACCGCTAGGGGGAAAATATCTTGAGCGTTTCCGTACTTCGGAGGGCACGTAATGCCGTCGGTCCCGGTTGTTATCATAAGATAACAGTCGTTAAGCCATGTCGGAGGGCCTCGGGCGATTTGAAAACTTCCGACACTCGGGTTGGCCACTAACCCCTCCACCGATCCGCACTGGAGTAGCGTGGTGGAGTAAGCTCTAGGCCTCCTCAAGAGGAGAGACCCGTGCCCAGTAGTGGGCCATTAATGGGTTGAAGCCAAATAAATAATTTCTTGACTTCTTGTCAATCGATCACATGAATTGAAAGTGAAATGTGTAATAAAATATAAATTGTAATTTAGCCGCATCGAAGAGACAAAAACAAGTTTCCGCAAGTCGACACGTAGCTACAAGGTCGTATAAAATGCAACAGATACATACGTTGCTGTACGTATATATATTTACAAACAGATGGGTTACTTTTCTCTGCACGGGACTGTACATTACAACGACTTTCCGCAAGGGACAGCAAAAGTAAAAGTGTCCGTAAAACGCGTAAAATTACGAGTGGGGCAGCGGTGCGGTCTACAACAGCTATGTTCGAATATCTATTTAGCGGACACTAGCGCCATTGATTAGGGTGGCATAACTCAACAAACTTCACTCCGTTTACAACAGCCATGTTCATATGTATATCTATTTGTCACACAAAAAAGAAGACAGGTCAAATCCATCCAATTACAGACCAATTGCCATAACATCTCTGCTCTCCAAGCTAATGGAGCGTATAATAAACACCCAACTGCTCTGGTATCTAAAAGATCGCCAGCTGATTAGTGACCATCAATACGGTTTCCGCCACGGAAGATCAGCTGGCGATCTTTTAATATACCTTATTCATTGCTGGGCAGAAGCAATTGAGAGCAAGGGAGAAGCATTGGCTGTAAGTTTGGATGTTGCAAAGGCCTTCGATAGGGTGTGGCATAAGGCATTACTGTCTAAGCTGCCTTCCTACGGAGTACCCGAGAAACTGTGCAAATGGATTGCCAGTTTATTATCGGAGCGGAGCATCAAGGTCGTCGTTGACGGAACATGCTCGGATACAAAGCCCATAAATGCTGGCGTCCCACAAGGCTCTGTACTTTCACCCACACTGTTCATGCTGGACATCGAGGATATTCACTGCTATGCTGATGACAGTACCGGTGACGCCCATTATACAGGCCGAGCAAATCTTTCTCGGGTGCAGATTGAGGAGAAGAGGATAAAACTTGTGTCTGAAGTCGAAGCATCTCTGGAGCGGGTCTCGGAATGGGGCAGACTAAATTTAGTCCAGTTTAACTCCGAGAAGACACAAGTTTGCGCGTTAACCGCTAAAAAAAAAACCATTTGTCATAGCACCACAGTTCCAGAACATTCCTCTTAACATCTCTAAAAGCATTGGGATCCTTGGTGTCGACATTTCGAGTGAAGTTCAGTTTCAGGATCACTTGGTTAGCAAGGCCAAACTGGCCACAAAGAAATTGGGAGTGCTCAATAGAGTTAAGCAGTACTTCACGCCTAAGCACAGGTTGATGCTCTATAAGGCGCAAATTCGACCACACATGGAGTACTGCTCCCACCTTTGGGCCGGAGCCCCAGCTGGCCAAGTGGATCCGTTCAATCGCATTCAACGGCGAGCTATTCGTCTTGTCGACGATCCCAAGCTTACAGACGGATTAGAATCGCTTGAGTTGAGGAGAGATGTAGGCTCTCTCTGTGTATTCTACCGTCTGTACAATGGGGAATGTTCTGAAGAACTGTTTGGCTTAATACCTGCAGTTGATTTTCGTCACCGCACATCACGTACCAGGTTTCACCAACACTACATGGATACCTGGCGTTCGTCCACAGTCCGGTTCTCACGTCATTTTCTACCTCGCACGTGTAAACTGTGGAACAAGCTACCTGTATCGGTGTTTCCTCTAAGCTATGACATGGGGTCCTTCAAGAAGCGGGTCTGTCG
>OZ010706.1:9480634-9549418 GCA_963932265.1 Thymelicus lineola
ACCGATCGAGCCCCCAAGTCTAAGCATCCCTGCCCCAGTCCATACTAATACAATAAATCTGTAAATAACTTGCGTTCGTCTGTTTGTGTCTGTCTGTCTGTCTGTTATGCTTTCACACTTAAATTGTTGAAATTTGTAAGATAAGGGAATATAATATGCTAAATAAATGCTAGATAATATAATAAATGCTAGATTTCTTTTAATTACAATGAGTACGAAAATAACCATGCTAGGTCACCTAAATAAAAATATTTTTAAAACCTAAAATATTTTTAATTAATACAAGTATGAGCGTAATATGTCTAATCGAATTCCATACGGGTGAAGCCGCGGGCAGAAAACTAGTATGAATGATACAAGACTATCTCTTTATGATTAGTTTTGTCGGCAAAGCATTTTCCATTTTGGGTAAGGTTGGACTTTGTACTTTTATCACGTGGATCTAATGATATTTAAGTCATACGAATGCACAGGAGCATCACTGTGCTTTCTGGAAGCGGATCACCAACAGTTAGGATCTCCAAAGTGGATACCAATTATTCTGGAAAAAAAATGTAAGTTATGTTTTCTTTTATAAATCAATATACTTATTTATTTGGTTATCAATGTTCGTTTTTCTTCGATTCAGTATTCATCAATTCAGTATTCATAACTTCAGTATTTATTTAGGTACATCAGTTTTAGTTTTAATCAATAATGCTCATGATCGTTGATCGATCATTTATATTCTGTTTAGTCTTACAGTACCTATTTATTGTTTTGTGCAGTTTTCTTTTTTAATTAAGTAAACTTTTCGCTCATGCTAATCAATCTGGTACAATCATTAAAACTGTAGGCCCTGTTATTATTGTTTTGTGTAAATAAATTAAATGTATATATATATATATATATATATAACTATATATTTTTTACAGGTCCCACGAACGAGCAAATGCCGACTTATTCCCGTCCGACGATGAGGCTCCGCGTCCGCGAGTGGAAAAGAAGCACAAACGAAAACATTCACCGGAAGCGAGCACCTCGAGCGCGAGTCCTGCTCGCTCTCCGATTCCAAAGAAGAAGAAACCTGTGTTCAAGCCGATCGCCCCCGTGAAGAAACCCTCTGCTCATGATCTCTTCGGGAGCGACAGCGAAGAAGAAGAAGTCATCGTTCCGGCAAGTTCTGGTAAAAAACCACCACCTCTCCTTTCATATATAACGCGTAGGCTCGCCAACGGACATTCCCGCCAGGTGTTTGATGAGAAACCCGGAACACATTACATCGACTTACGAATATATAAGTGCGATGAAATCGAAAAAGTACAGCCGATGAATCGTTGGCGGCACTCCATAATATGCGTGAAAAACCGCACCGATGAAAACTCGAACGCCTGGCAACATCTGGCCAATTTCATAGTGGCCACACGTAAAGAGTTCCGGTGCTGTCCCCCTACATTCATAAGCAATTATTATTAATTTTGCATAAAATATTGCTCAAAAGAAAATAAGGGCCATTCGTAATCGTACGAAAAGCAATGATGTTTTTTTGATGTTAATAATTGTGATAAAAATGTAATTAAGGTTTTTCAGACAATTCAATCACACTTATTAATTTTCTCGACTTAAAAAATAGAAACAAACTAAGCAGTAATCTAAAAAATTAACATAATTCAGATGTCCCTTATTTTCTTTTGAGCAGTTTATCATCGTTTAATAAAATGTATTTACTTCACTATTATTATTGTAATCTGGTTTTATTATGCTATGTAAAACTCTGTATGTAATATATACTCAACTAGATTAAATACATACTTGTTTACTCAATTAGATGTAAGGATTATATTCAATTGATAAATATAGTTGCCAACCCAATATAAAAAGAATAATAAAATATTATATAAATAAACATTAATTTGGCTTGTCTTTTTTTTACAGTACAACCCACCGCCAGGCCAAGATCTGATTATAATTATTCATTGAATAATGATTTAATGAAATGTGAATACTGTCAAACTGAAATGTCTAAAAATAAATACCGATTTCACCTCAGAACTAACTTACATAAATCTAATTGCGCACTGAAATCAGAATTTGAAAATGTAAATATTATAGCTACAGCATTTAAGAATAGAATTTTGTCTTACAGGCTAAATCCATTAGAGGAGTACCTCATGCCAGAGGCTTTCTTAATGGACAGCCAAAAGGACATTATAAAATTAATTTCAGATTGTCTTGCGAAGCATAAGTGTATTAAACTGAATTTCGAACTGTTTGCTTATTTTATGAAGTCAACGTCAGATGAGCAACATCTCAAATCATTTATGACGAAATATGAAATAGTTTGCCAAAATACTGATATCGAAGAATTATTTATGAATGCTATTTATACATTTGAAAGAAAAATATCTGAACTTGAACATTGCGAATCTGGTTGGTCTTGTGTTTTAATGAGTCATTTAGAGATAAACATAAATAAATATTCTCCGTTAAGAGGTGGTTCTTATATTGGTTTAGCAAGTAAAATAAAGAATACTAAGAGTTGTATAAATATTAAAAACAATGATAACCATTGTTTTCTATGGAGCGTTGTTGCGGGTCTATTCCCTCAGAACAAAAACGTATGTAGAACTAGCTCATACCCATATTATACTACAGTGTTAAATACAGACGGTATGACGTTTCCGCCAACTTATAAAGATATTAAATTGTTCGAAAAGATTAATAAGGAAGTGAGTATAAATGTGTATGGATTAGATGATAAAGATAATGTAACTGGCCCTTTATATGTAACTTCATCGAGAAAAATAAATCATGTAAATTTGTTGTATATTGAGAAAAATGGAAGCGGTCACTACTGTTTAATAAAAGATTTATTACGTTTGGTTAAACGTCAAATAACTTTCAATAAAGGTAAATTATTTTTATGCGAATTATGTTTACAATTTTTCACGAGTGAGATTAAATACCGTTCACATATGTGCAATCAAATATTAACAGTCCTTCCAGAAAAAAACACAACTTTGCGTTTTAAAAACTATGAAAGAAAACAAAAAATTAATTTTGTTATATACGCTGACTTTGAAAGCCTTCTTTTGAACCATGATGTATGTAAAACTGAAAATACAAGAGTTTATAAACTACACAAGCCTTCTTGTTTTGGTTATTACATTTGTTGTTCGCATGATTCTAATTTGAACAAGTATGTTTCATATAGAGGATCAGATTGTGTAAAAGTGTTTATCGAATATTTACTAAGAGATATAGAAAATATTTATCATGAATTAAGTTTGAAAAAGCCTATGGCCCCTTTATCACGGATGGAAGAAGAAAACTATAAAAGCGCTTCTAAATGTCACATCTGTGGCCATTTCCTTTTTGACGATAAAGTTAAAGACCACGATCACATTACATCACAATACAGAGGTGCCGCGCATTCGCGTTGTAATCTGATATATAAAGTTTGTCAATTTGTGCCTGTTATTTTCCACAATTTAGCCGGTTACGATTGTCATCTATTCATTCGTGAATTAGCAAATTATGAGGGTTGTTTTAAAATTATACCTCAATCAAAAGAAAAATATATATCTGTTACCAAAATTATCAAAACAAAAGAAAGCTCATATCCCATACAAATCAAATTTATTGATTCTTTTCAATTTTTAAGCTCAAGTTTAAATGACTTATCTAGAAATTTAAATGAAACAGATTTTGTTTCTCTTGCAAAAGAGTTTCACGATAAAGAACAGATCAAATTATTGTGCCGCAAGGGTATTTACCCATATGAGTATATGGATAACTTTTCTAAATTTGAGGATGATGTTCTTCCTCCTAAGAAATCATTTTACAATAGCATTAAAGAGGAACATATAACTGACGAAGACTATGAACATGCACATAATGTATGGCATAAGTTTAATATTCAATCTCTAGGTGAATATACTGATTTATATTTGAAAACAGATGTCTTACTACTTTGTGATATATTTGAAAATTTTAGAAACACTTGCTTACGGCATTATAAACTTGACCCTGCTTATTATATTACTGCGCCAAGCTTGAGTTGGGATGCCATGTTGCTCTATACAGGTGTTCAACTAGAGCTTATAAGTGATTTAGAGATATATGAGATGATAGAAAAAGGAATACGTGGTGGTTTATCGCAATGTTCTCTCCGTAATGCTAAAGCAAATAATAAATATTTATCAGATTTTGATAGCTCTCAACCATCAACTTACTTGATATATCTTGACTGCAACAATCTTTACGGTTATGCAATGACAAAAAAATTACCGATATCAAATTTTCGCTTTTTAACCTCCCAAGAAATTGATGCATTAGAAATAGTTAACGTACCTGATGATTCACATGTTGGATACATTCTAGAGGTTGATTTAGCTTACCCGAACCGTCTACATAATGCTCATCGTGATTTACCTTTCGCACCAGAAAAATTTATTCCTCCCGGAGGAAAGGCTCCTAAATTAATCGCTAATTTATATGATAAATTTAAATACGTAATTCATTACGTTCATTTAAAGGAATGTATAAAAAACGGGTTACTTTTGAAAAAAATTCATCGCGTCATAACATTTACACAAGAAAACTACTTACAAAAATACATAGATTTAAATACTCGCTTACGTCAAGCTTCATCTTCAAATTTTGAAAAAGATTTCTTCAAACTATTAAACAATGCTATTTTTGGGAAAACTATAGAAAACAGACGCAAACAAGTAAATGTCAAATTAGTAACAAATTGGCGTGATAATCAAAATGTGACAAATAAAAAAATTGGTGCGGAGAAACTAATTGCTAAACCTAACCTAAAAAATATTACAGTGTTTTCAGAAAATTTCGCAGCCATACATTTGACTCCTGAAAAATTAATTCTTGACCGACCAATATATATCGGGTTTACAGTTTTAGAATATGCAAAACATCATTTATATCAATTTCATTACGACTTTATTAAAAAAAAATATCAAAACAAAGCAAGACTATGTTACACTGACACTGATAGTCTTTTATATTTCGTAAAAACTAGAGATTTTTATAATAATATGAGAGAAGAAATAGCAAAATTCGATACTAGTAATTTTGAAGTTAATAACTGCTACCAAATACCTAGAATTAACCCAAAAATTCCAGGACTATTCAAAGATGAATTAGGAGGTGAAGTTATCAGTGAATTCACAGGATTAAGATCCAAGTTGTATTGTATAAATACTTTGAGAAGGGAAATTAAAAAGGCTAAAGGTGTAACGAAATCAGTAAGGAATAGACTACATAAGAGTAATTACAAAAAAGCGCTTTTATCTGATAAAAGTTTCAAATGTAAAATGAATGTTATAAGATCTATAAAACATGTATTGTACTCTCAAGAATTAGATAAAGTAGTAATAAATCGAAACGATGACAAGGTGCAAGTTCTACCCAATCAAATAGAGACCATACCTTGGGGTCATTGTAGTACTATATTTTAAGTTGATTCAATTAAAAATATATAAAAATTACAGAAATGTAAACAAATTGCTTAAGTTAAGAAGATGATTTTATATTTTTAATACAGATTATGATTATAATTATAAATAAATGTAATATATTTTTTATAGTTGGAAATAAAATTAATATAAATATAATGCATATTATCTTTATAATACAATAAACATGTTTACGGACTACCTTTTGTTTTCATTTATAATCTCACGTTGACCTTATGCAAAACGCAGACCATCGCCAGGCTTTGAACACGATGAAATTTGTGAAGCAGTCGTTAGATCTTGAAGTTCACAATATTAAAGTCAACAAAAAATCTTGCAAAATAAAACATAGTATTCTTTTACCTAGCACAATCCGGTGTATCATCTGTGGTCCTTCAAACTGTGGCAAAACTAATGTTATGTTAAATCTTTTATTTCATGAAAATGGTCTTAAATTCAAGCATGTTTACTTGTACTCGAAGACAGCCTTTCAACCAAAGTACCGTTTTTTGAACGAAGTAATGAAGAAAATTCCCGAAGCTCGATATTTTATTTTCGATGATAATAAAGAAGTGATTCATCCTAATGACGCTTTAAAAAATTCAATCATGATATTTGATGACGTTGCATGCGAAAATCAAGTAAATATACGCAATTACTTTGCCATGGGCCGGCATAAAGGAATAGATTGTTTCTATTTATCACAAACTTATTCGAAAATACCTAAACAATTAGTGCGTGATAACGTGAATTTCCTAATAATATTTAAACAAGATGACATTAATTTAAAACATATTTACAACGAACATGTCAATACAGATATGGAGTGGTTAAAATTTAAGAAACTGTGTTCTTCCATATGGCAAGATCGTTTTAGTTTTTTAGTTATAAATAAAGACTGCAGTCTTGACAAAGGACGATATAGAAAAGGTTTTGATACATTCATTATTTTATAGAAATTCAATATAAACTGCATTCTATGTCAAATTTGTCATTTGTGTTTATGTTTCTGTAAATAACACTTGCACATCATACCCTTATCTCAGATGGATACCGACATTAAAGAACAATTGTTAAAGTCAGTACATAACATAAAAAATAAATTAAAAATAATTCGTAATGAAGAAGATGCTTCTAACCTTAGGTATAAAAAAGTATTCAAACCTATAACTGAACCTTTAGAAACTCTTATTAAAGTGAAAGAAAATGATATTCCAACTTTAAGAGTAAAAAATGATGAAAATTTAAATTCTTCTTTCGGATGTGACGAGATTAAAGAAGCGATCATCCCAGATTACAATACAGGTTCAGAATACTACAGTGAAGATGACAAAAGTTTGATAAGAAGTAAGAACGACACATTAATGTCACTTGATAAAGAAGACATTTTGGATATTTATGATAATATAAATATCCCATTTGGAATACGTAGTGAAAACAAAAAATTGATGATTGGAAACTCTGGGGTTAAGATTTCTTTGTCAAATAGTTCTACAAACACAGACAAGGTGTACATAATAAGCATAAATAATAAGCATTATGAATTAACCCCTGGCTTACAAGAGCTCTTGATTCGAAATAAACCTAATCTTAACTTAGTATCTGAAATGGATAAAATAGTTTACAAAGATATACTGTCTATAACAAATGTACACAAAATAGGTTTCAATCCTAATGGAAAAATAAAAGGTGATAAGGGATTGAAATACCGTCAAATTATAAAACCTCTATTTAATCAGATAAATGAGCAAGGAGGTGAATCATCCCAACCTAAGATTGGAGGTTACATACCGATGGTCAAGAAATATAAAAAAACACTGATTACGTTTATTGGGATGACCCAAATGAATTAGTTGAAAGGTTAAAATTATTAATTGCATCACAAAGTGCTGGCAATACTAACCATGACAATGAAATTATATCAATTATTGAAGAATTAAAAGAAGCCGGTATTATAAAAGACTGAAATATTAATATACATTTCATTAGCAATATATTCATGAACATGAATACTCATAAAGATAAACCTCATATCCATGTTAATAAAAATAGTAAAAGTGATTATGTTAAATTAACATAAAAAAACACTACATGTGGAAATATTCATAATGAGAATTGTACCAAAATAACTGATAAATGTATTTATGAGAAGCTAAAAACTATTGATAAACATTTAGCAAATTTAAGTGAGCGCATAAAAAATCTCGAAAGATCAATATTTTTAAATGAAATTGTAGGGAAATTGAAGAAACATTATGAGCAAACTAGACGTAATAAGTGAAATTCACAAAAATGTACGAAAAAATTTCCCCCGTAGAAAAGTATTACTCAAAGATATTGATGACCTTTGGCAAGCTGATTTAATTGATATGCAGAAAATGTCAAAAGCAAATTGCGGGTATAAATACATATTAGTTATCATAGATTGTTTTTCAAAGTATGCATGGGCTGTTCCACTTAAACAAAAAACTAAAGAGCTTGTGTCAAAGGCTTTTAAAACTGTATTACTTGAAGGAAAGGTTCCGAAAAATTTACAGACAGATTTAGGAAAAGAATTTTATAATAACATGTTTAAAGAAATGATAAAAACTTTTAAAATTAACCATTACTCTACATATTCCACAAAAAAGGCTTCAATTGTGGAGAGATTCATAAAAACATTAAAAAATAAACTTTATAAAGAGTTTCATTTGAAAGGTAATTTGAATTAAGTCCACAATTACTCCACAATTATAAGTGGATAGATGGCACGCTTGAGAACAAAGTTTTTGAGTACAATCATACTTTTCACAATACCGTGAAACAAACACCGGTATCAATAAATCAAGATAACAAGGAAATCGTTCTGCAACGATATATTAAAAGATATAAATGTAAGAAAAAAATTAAGAATGTAAAATTACAACTAGGTGATTATGTAAGAATCAGTAAATATAAAGGATGTTTTGAAAAAGGTTTTACCCCAAATTGGTCTACAGAGATATTTAAGATTGTAAAAGTACAAAATACTGACCCTATCACGTATCTATTAGAGGATGCCAGAAAACGTCCAATATTAGGAGCATTTTATAGCCAAGAACTTCAAAAAACGAAGCATCCGGATATTTATCTAGTTGAAAAAATTATCAAAAGAAAGGGTAACAAGGTTTAAGTAAAATGGTTAGGGCTATCGAATACAGAAAACAGCTGGATAAACAAAAATAATGTTGTATAATTTATATAGTTCACTTATGGTATGCTTATAAAGAGGTACTTAATGTTTTTTAGTCAGTAAGATTAGATTGTTACTAAAGTAAACAGTTTCGTTGGAATTTATCACGTACTAAAAAATGTCAAAAGAAAAAAAAACTAATAATAATAAAACCCATGAAAACCATACCTTACCTTCAAAAAAACGTAAGTCTGGAGCTGGTTTTAAGAAAACCTTTAAACATATTGTTGCACACACAAAAAAGCATCTCAAAAATCTGAAACCCAAATGTAAGAAGGCGGTCGTGGAGCTAGCAATGGCAGCTGCAAAGGAAATGTCTTCGAATCTACCAATAGAGGTGCCAAGAATTATACCAGTACCGAAAACTGGAGGATTTCTTCCTTTAATACCCATATTTGCAGGCTTATCTGCTGCTGGCAGCTTAGCTGGTGGAGTTGCTGGTATCACAAAAACAATTAATGAATATAAAGCGGCTAAGAAGCGACTAGCAGAGTTAGAGAGACATAATGAGAAAATGGAATCATTATGTATCGGAAGAGGATTACATCTCAAACCTTATAAAGATGGATTAGGAATATACGTTACGAAGAAAAAAAACTAAATAATCGGCTACCCAAAAGACCTTTGACAAATATAGACTTAATAAGATTCTCGAAAAACATTCCTTTTTTTCGAGGTGTATTTATGAGAGATGAATTACCATACCAGCCATTACCAATAGAATGCGGTATTATTAACTTAGATTCATCTAAAAACTCAGGTACTCATTGGGTAGCCTATGGGAAAATATATGATTATATTCAATACTTTGACAGTTATGGTAATTTGAAACCACCAAAAGAATTCATCAATTATATGGGGTCAAATGTATATTTTAATAATGAAAATCTTCAAAAAAATAATTTATACAACTGTGGACATTTGTGTTTAAAATTTCTCAAATCATTTTGGTTAAGAAAACAAATTTAATATTTATACAGAATAATATTGCACTTCTAATCATTCTAATCCTTGCATTCATGGTAAACGTAAGTACACAATATTTTATTCAGGGACAAATATTTAAATAAAAAAAATATGATTATCTTCAATAAAAACCCGAGTGATAAAAAAGAACTGAGTACTTTACTCTCAAAAGCGAAGGTGGGAAGACGGGTGAACAATAGTAAGAATTTTAATAAAAAAATTACTAAAAATAATAAAGAATTTCTTCGTGCTCTTGGATTTAAAATTTAAAATGCTGCAAATCACAGAATTACCACAGCATGATAATTCCATTGAAAGTTACGAAATACATACGTACAATCCCTATGATAATAGCTTTAAAGAGAACGATGAAATCAGAATACCAATTCACCAACAAGACATATACTTGCTGCCATCAGCAAGCTCTATTTACATTGAAGGATATGCCAGTGTGTTTACAAAAGATACGACTGGAACAATTACAAGAAAAGATGTGCAATTTATCAACAATCCATTTTCATTTTTATTTCAAGATATAAGATATGAATTAAATGGTGTTGAAATAGACCACATTAAAAACGCGGGAATCACAACTACAATAAAGTCGTATATATCTTTGAATGATGGAGAAAGTAAAGCTAGTGCAACATGGGGGTGGAATGTAAACGGCACTAAACAAAAAAGTGGAAGTTTTAGTGCCATTATTCCATTAAATAAAATATTAGGCTTTGCGGAAGATTACAATAAAATAATTGTTAATTGTAGACATGAACTAATATTACAAAGAAGCAGATCCATCATGAACTGTATAACTATGGAGAAAAATGATAATTTTGAATTAGATATACAAAAAGTACAATGGCGTGTACCACATGTGCGAGTGGGTGACCGCAATAGATTATCACTTCTTAAATTATTAGAAAAAGATCGACCACTACAATTGTCATTTAGAAACTGGGACTTGTATGAGTACCCAGTATTACCTAAAACAACTAAACATTCCTGGTCTATTAAAACAGCTTCTCAATTAGAGAAACCAAGGTTTGTTATACTCGGTCTGCAGACCAATAGAAAAAATAATGCTACTAATAGCTCTTCTATATTCGACCATTGTAAAGTAACAAACGTTAAATTGTCTTTGAATTCTCAATATTATCCGTATGACTCGCTAAATTTAAAATTTGACGAAGGCAAATACAGTATATTATATGAAATGTATTCATCTTTTCGTCAGTCCTATTACAACCTTCCTGTGGACCCGCTGCTTGATCTGTCCACATTCAAAGAAAAAGCTCCGCTGTTTGTTATTGACTGTTCACGACAAAATGATTCACTAAAAACCGGGCCAGTTGATGTTCGGTTGGAAATTGAGTGTTCAAAAGATATACCAGATAACACAACAGCCTACTGTTTGATCATAAACGAGCGTCTATTTGAGTACAAGCCGTTAAGTAACATTGTGCGAAAATTATCATGAATGTTATTGTCGATGTCCAAGGATTTAAAAATGAAAACAACGAGTTTATACCCAAAGAAATAGCAATTCAAAATGCAGGACAAATCTTTACACTGTTGATAAAACCTCCATACCCGTTTTATGATTTGACTAAAAAAGAACGTTTACTAGTAGCTTGGATTGAAAAAAATAGAGGAATATTATGGAATGAGGGATATGTCCCTTATTTAAATTACAAGTTCATTATCAGCGATTATTTTAATAACAAATATATTTTTACTAAAGGTGTTGAAAAGGTGGTTTGGCTAAAAAAAATATTACAAACTGATAATGTGTACAACTTAGAAGATAAAAATTGTCCGAGTTTAAGTGTATTGTATGATAATTATAAATTATCTTCAGATATTTTAAGATGTATCTATCATAACAAAATATGTGCATTAAAAAATGTATCTTGTCTTTATAAGTGGTGTTTAGAAAATAATATACTTGTATGAATATACTGTATTTTTTAAGATTTCCTTGTATTGTTTCTTCAATAAATAATAATAATAAACATATTTTTCGTTTTATTTAAAATTTGAAAGCTGATAAATTTAATGTTAGAACAGATAGATGAAAGATTAAAATTGATAGATGAATAGTGAAAAGTTAAATATTAAGGGCTCTGGATCTGGATCTCTGATTGATCCAGATCCAGAGACCTTAATATCTAACTACTCACATTATATTAAAAGTTAAGATAGGAATCACCACTGTACACTAGTTATAAAGTTTAATTTATTGAAGAATATAGATTTTTATTATTGAGTGGCCATACTGGTTTCAATGTTAGATCTGTTCTCCAAGTTTGGATTGGACTGTTTAGATAAAGTGTATGATATTACTGGATTCCAGAGCTTTAACTGGATCAGCTAAGATTGTGTTTCATCTTAGTATGTGGCTTCTGCAGTGACCTATAGTAGGTCACAGAGTATGTGGATGGGCGTTTTCTCTGCCCCACTGCAGAAAGAATCTGCATATTGCAGGGTTACTCAAACCTATTCTGTGTAGGTGTTTTTCGACATCCGTTGGGCGTAACTAATCACCATAACGTGGTATGAATTATTTTAGAATTTTTAAACTACGCCGGTCATATAGTGGAGTTAGCTATGCAAATAAATTGCTAAGCTATGCTAAGTTAGCTATGCAAATAAATTGTATTGAATTGATTTAAGTCTAACGTCAATGCCCCTAAAAATATGAATCATCAGCTTGGGTATGGACAAAAAACTTACCTGAACTATTTACACATCCAGGGACGCAACACCTCTGAGACATGATGTATCAACAAAATCACCACGGCACAGAAAAAAGGAGTCCTATCTCAGTATCTATAAATACTTATGCTAACACAGTCGTAATAGTTTTACAGACGGACGGACGGACATGACGAAATTATAAGGGTTACGATTTTACTTCGGAAGTTTCGGAACCCTAAAAAGGTGTAATTAAACATTAAACACAATCTGCAATATTAATATTATTTTATCCGTTTCGTAGTCTTCGTGATTATATTTTCTTAGCCTTAAGCGCGTCGCACACGGCGAAGATACTATAACATTTTATCTTATACGATAATATTTTCATATTACGCATCTTAAGATATCGAGCGATATGGACATTTTATATTAAGATGCCGAGCGATGCGAAGAGATGCTTAATATATCGTAACATGCCATCTTAAGATACAAAATATATCGTAAGATCCTTACACAGAGTGTGCACAATATTCGATGCAAAATGGAATGAAATATATTAATTTTACTTCTTCTTAGCCGTATTGGGGCGGCTTAGAATACTGACCCCAATCCCGCGCCGGATGGGTGTCGTAAGAGGCGACTTAATCCGGCCCGCTGGTGGTAGGGCCCTCAGAGGGATTATATTGGTAGTATTGATTTTAATTGTTAATTAATACCATTATTACTATTTGTAGTGTCTATGCATATCGGGCAGTCTGTGGCTAGCTGCGAGTGAGTGCGGATGTGCGCTATGCGTATTCATACTTCACCTATTACAGAGTAAAGCGTGTGTATTATTGACCCTCCGAACACTACAAGTGGCGACGACGGTAAAAAATAATAAGTAATTACAAAAAATTTGTTGGAAAAAAGAAGGATTAATGCCCTTGCTTGCATACGCTTGGGCAGGCAAATTCGTTACGAAAATATTCTATTATGTACGTATTCAAGTAAGTAAAGTGTATAATTACATTACAACCACATAATTTATATGTGGGTACGCCTGACTGCGTGTACTTAAATAACAATTATTTAAGTATTAACGTTTTAAGAACTTCGCAACGAAAGTACCACTGCCAGATTTGTACACAAAATGGTTGTCTAAACATCAAAACTAATTAAATATTTTGAAGGCCACGTAAGTCACCTTGTTACAAATTTATTTCGTTTCTTATTTCAAATAAAGCTATCGAATCACAATAACAATATCCTAAGTTTTGTTTGTATTTGTTGGATAATTAATAAAAGCGTGAAACTTCACGTTACCCTTGGAATGACTTGGAAAGAAACGATTGAGAATCTACCCCACGTATTAATATAATGCTGTGGTTAATATTTTCATAATTCAAATACCGTTCTGCAATGAATCCAAAGATTTTATATTGATAATTATTATCTAAACAAGTTTCAGATGTAATTTTGCTTATTAGCTGGCAGTTTAACAGAAATATTATTATGTTCACGCCACCACAGTTCACTTGAAGATCACGCCTATATAATCATTCTAATGAAGAACCTGGAAAATAGCTACGAACAGTGTGTTACGGATATGAACATAATGTGTAAAAAGTTTATTATACATTACAACCCTTATTACGTAGTAATATTGAAACATCAATTGGTTAATATTTTAATGCTAAAGCCAATATTAAATATATTGATATCTACGTCAATCGATAGCTACGTCAAGGTTCACGCAGATTGTTGGGTCTATCCCACTAGTCCCATTACAAGGTCCGTTGGTTGGACACGCAAACCTTTATACGGCTCGTAAGGAGAATGCTACTGTACCTTGTGAAAAAAAAAGCCCAAATTAGGCATATTATTATTGTCATATATATATCTTCTTGCTGGTATAAATAAAAATGAACCTTAGTATTTCTCGGTAGCTTAACCGATTTGACTATGTTTGATTCAAAAATGTTCGTGATGGCTCAAGGATGGCTGTTTTGGGAAGAAAAACAAAGTTCTGGGTAAAGTGACGTTGAATATTTTTATGTTCAGCCAAACTATTAAAGATCGAAATTATAGTCTTTGCGAAAGTTATTCGATGCGATGTGTATTTCCTATTAAAGGTCTATTAAAATCGAAAGATGGAGAATACTAAAGTTCAGTCTAAATGTCAAAGATATTGAAACGCTTTGTTTGCTAAAAATAAGTAAATAGCAATAATCTAAAATATTAACAAAAATAACCGACTTCAAATGAAGTACATCAAAAAAGAATCGTCGAAATTGGTTGGATATTGAGTTATTCGTCCATTTATCGCGCACATACTTAATGCAAATTTAACACATATGCTTTTGACATGGATGCCATTGTCGGATCTCGCTCAAATTTATGTGGGACCACACGACAAGTGCCAGCTTTCGATCAAAGAAAGAGTAATCAAAATCGGTTCACTCAGTCCAGAATTAATTAAGGTGCGGAGTAGGCACTTGATTTAGAGTTCTAAGGAATAAGCCAATTTATAGATACATATGTAATCGATATACATATTGAATTGCTGCTATAGCAAGTCATTCGAGGTGATGAGGATTATACATACTATAATGTATTCTCTATGGTATGTACAAGTGGTATATAATATACCATAACATGTACTGTCAATTATAAATCAAAACAAACTAAGTAAAAAAAACCACGCATACAAGGACTTCAGAAATATTTATATCATAGATAAATATTCTAAGGCTATACAGTGATATTACTGTTACATAAGTAAAAGCCACGCATACTAGAAGTTCACGCATATTTATAAATTAAATTATAATCTAAGGCTATGCAGCCACGTTGCTGTTAGTTAAGTAAAAAGCCACGCATACAAGGACTGCAGAAATATTTGTATAATAGATAAATATTCTAAGGCTATACAGTCATATTACTGTTACATAAGTAAAAGCCACGCATACTAAAAGTTCACGCATATTTATAAATTAAATTATAATCTAAGGCTATGCAGCCACGTTGCTGTTACTTAAGTAAAAAGCCACGCATACAAGGACTGCAGAAATATTTGTATAATAGATAAATATTCTAAGGCTATACAGTCATATTACTGTTACATAAGTAAAAGCCACGCATACTAAAAGTTCACGCATATTTATAAATTAAATTAAAATCTAAGGCTATGCAGCCACGTTGCTGTTACTTAAGTAAAAAGCCACGCATACAAGGACTGCAGAAATATTTATATAATAGATAAATATTCTAAGGCTATACAGTCATATTACTGTTACATAAGTAAAAGCCACGCATACTAAAAGTTCACGCATATTTATAAATTAAATTATAATCTAAGGCTATGCAGCCACGTTGCTGTTACTTAAGTAAAAAGCCACGCATACAAGGACTTCTTAAATATTTATAAAATAAATAAATATTCTAAGGCTACACAGCCATGTTACGGTTATATAAACAAAAGCCACGCATACACGGTGACCGCAAAGATTTATAATTCAATGTTTTAAGGCTACGCAGTCATGTTACTGTTACATTAAACTGTTAAAAAGCCATGCATGCACGGTAGCTGCATATATTTACAAATTAATGTTTTAGAGCTATGCCGTTATGAAGATCATTGAAAGCCAAACATGTCTGTTGGATATGAGTCATGTGACACATATTCGAGATGTCTGATGGAGATGGTTCTATCATAATCGGCCGGCCGCATTTCACTGGTATGAAATCGTGGGATGAAATAACAAATTGCAGGTTTTCAGAAAGCTACCCCAATCACAATGAATCACAAATATCAAGTACAGAAATGATGCAAGTATTATGTAAGGAATCAAAAGTAAGACAACAATTTATTGGTGTGGTATATTTTATTCCATTAATGTATTAACATTCCATAACTTGTTTTGAAGTAAATTTGATTCCTTTAACCTTTGCAACTGACCATGTATTAAATGTACAATGACATACTACCATCATTGGCGATTCATTATTTGATAATAATCGTCACAGACGTTATAATATATTCACATATTTGAGCCAGATTATGACAAAGTAGTACAAGTAGTTATGAGTTCATGGTAACAGATTCAACTTTTGTGATAATTATATTCATTTTTATTACCATATAATATAATCCATAATAATTTATTGGATGTTTTATTATTCTTATTGAAATAATATAACGGTTCATCCATACAGAAATAAGCACTTGCAAAGTCAGAAGATTTTTATTTTCATCTAATATCTTTACTTGCAATGTAAATGGTAATCCTTTTGAGCAGCCGAAAAATAAAGGAAAATATGTGAAGATTATGATTTTGTCTCCATAGTAAAGAGACAACGAGGCACTGACTTCTGCAGAGAAGTTCTGCAGAAAAGAGCGCAGGCTGTTTTTGTGTAAAATCGACATCAACACTTTTACTAGCGTCAAGTGACAGCTAGTGACCAAAAGGTTATTTTTATCAGTTTCCATACTTTTCCACGACAGTGTTCAATAAGGATACCAAGGGCAAGGTTACCTACTGTCATTATTGAGTATACGTTAACAAATTGGTTCGTTTTTATTATGCCTGACTCTGCGAAGCGGATACTAAAGAAAGGTTGAATGACAGTGCAGAGAAGTAAGTTTAGAGATTTTTCTCTAAAAAGCAATGCAGTCCGCGGCTCGTTGTATATTTCTGTATTACAGATCTATCAAGTTTGCAGTGACGTTGATATTGAGGAACCTAGAAGCACTAGATCTCCATCAAGACGTTGGAGTGGCCACATCACTAAGCCGAGTGTAGGTACGTGCAAGTGTGAGTGACCGTGCACGCAGGAGTACTAACTCACAAAGCATTCTCATAGAGAGTGCTTGATAACGATTGAAAACTCCCCTGGGAAGCAAAGGTAATCTGAATTCGTTTCCTTGGTGAATAATAAGGGTAGGTGACGTAAATTCCCAGAGAATCATAGCTTAAGTTTGTTTGTTCTTGGTAATTAATGCATAATAATTATTGAGACAATAAATGGGTCAGCTGTGATCATAGTATCACAAGCAATTATTTTTTTTAAGATTATAAAGGTTCTTTTGCTACAATTTAAACGTCCCTGTGACCTTAACAGTGTAAATACTGGTAGAATTAAATAGTTTAATAATAAATGAATTGCTGGCCAATGGTTTGAATTTCTTAGTGACACGAGATGAAAAAATAATATCATATATGAAAATTGTTTCAAGTTGAGTTCTCATAATGCGCGGAGCGAGTTGTTTGAACTGTAGACATTATATAGACATCATGAATTATGTCTAGTTAAATGAATCAAAATTCTCAAGATTTACGTTTGAAAATTTCGAACTACCTTATAGACTTGAAATATTTTTATTTGCCATCCTTGTTCTTTTCGCTATACTTTGCATAACTTTGATAAAGATAGGAACAGACTATGAAGCACAGTGACATTAAATGTGGCGCGATGCTTGAGCGCATTTATTAAGTGCTCTCAAATTTCGCGATGGTTACAAAACACTTATTAAGGCCGATTTGGGCCGCTTCACATTTCAGAAGCGTTATGTATTTGTCGAGCACCTATAAACAGGATCATGATACTGAATGATACGAGATGGAGACTGGGACTCGAGAAAGAAAGTTGTAGTGAAGTTGGAGGTGTATCTGTGTATGGGTGACGCATATTGAACACATAATTATGATTCACTCAATGGATATGCATATCAGCTGGGAGAGCCGTGGCAATAGAGGGATTTACTAGAGTTTTTTTTTCAGAACTTATGTTGTTACTTTTAATATTTGAAGTAGACGACTGTGGTACGTGGCTTGGGTTAATCTATTTTCAAGGCTACATTTGTTGTCAGTTAAAAATACAATTATGATCTACAAGAGTTGTATTTAGTGAAATGCAAGAAGATCTTCATTTGACTTATTATGCTAGTAAGATAATTTTTTTTATGAAACTTCCAATCACTTCAAATAAAATAGCTTTCACTCTATATATAAACCGTTAGACGGTAGTGTGAGAGACAGGAGTTGACATGTCTACAATTCAATTAGAGAAAAGAGGAGAACAATATGTGGACAGTATAAAGGGAGTTACAGATCCTAAATTGGGTACAGAAAAATATATCGATAAAAATAAGTAACTGAGGCTAACAGATTGATACCAAACTTTAACCCTGCCCTCACATAGCGGTGTGAGTATTTGATGGTGAAAGCGATGTACAGAAACGGGAAACACATGTTATACAACAAAGGAAATAACCGTTGGATATCAAAGAATTTATTATTTTCAGATCTATATCGATGTTGCAATAAAATAATAATAATATAAAATTCCATTAAAATTAACGGAAATGCTATACTATATATTTAAAACTAATACTAAAAGCATTCTTATGAAAGGGTATTACAACTTACGATGAATGATTATTTTAATGACAAGACTGCTTGGACATGAGTCTTAAAATATAGATTGTAAGTAGTTAATAAGTGCTTTTTGTAACTGTGAGTAGGAAAAAAACACCCCGGTAGTTTCTTGCTGCTTCTTCTCCCGGGCCCTTCTCACAGTAGGGCCTTGTTGAAGCATTGGCGTAGCTTGCATGACTTACAAAAAGTGTTTGTAAACCAAACCAATGAAAATAATTGAATTTTATACAATAAAGAAGGGATGTAGTGTCTATGCATATCGGGCAGTCTGTGGCTAGCTGCGAGTGAGTGCGGATGTGCGCTATGCGTATTCATACTTCACCTATTACAGAGTAAAGCGTGTGTATTATTGACCCTCCGAACACTACACTATTATAATTTCTCCAGGGGTTCGCCTGGATAGCTACCACCCTCGAGCATGAGTCAGCCGCTTAACGACTCGTCGTGTTCCGGCTGGGGGCTTGAGAGCCAGTTCTTTCTTTCTTTTTCTTCTTTCTTTCCTGGCCGCCAACGCATCGGTGATGCCTTTGGTGTTGCTGATGTCCATGGGCGGCGATAGCCACTTACCATCAGGTGGATCGTCAGCTCATTTGCCGGCTATTTCCATAAAAAAACCCATTCTCTCTGTTTTTGTTGTTGTTTTTATTATTAGTACGCAAAATATTGGAAACTATAAACTTTCCTTTGACTTTTTAAAATATATTTGAAACATTTTCGATGAAAGGTCTTCGTAAAGATTAAACTCACCGCGGTCTTTCCTAAACTTTATATTATTTTCTACCCAAATTGTTCAGCAATGGCAACGTGCGGCAGAAATTTTTAAGTCATATTCGAAGTCAGAATCATCATCCGATGAGCTATCCAATAAATCTAATAGTAAGGCCGTATTATTCATATTAGATTATCCTGTATATAGATTGCGGGGAAATACGACGTGTGACCCAGAGAAAGATTCGAGCGGATGTAAATATTATCGTATCTTAACCGTGTGCGATACCTTAAGATGCTATAATATTTTATAGCCACGCATCTTAAGATAAAATATTATCGTATCTTCGCCGTATGTGACGCGCTTTAAGGTCGATGCATACGTAACGTCCCGTGGTAGAAAGGTAATTTAATGCCTTACAAAATTATACATAAGGTTTATTGATAAAATTATAAATAAATTATAAAATGGTATATAAAACATATCTATAATACATATTATATACCTGCTGCCAATGCCACTCTATTGCAAGTTTGTAATAATAATTTGTTGTAAACTTTGTAAATGCACCTATTTTTTATCCTACTCTTGAAGAATTTGAGGTAAGTTTAGAAGCCAGTTTTCTTACCAAAAACTATAATAGTTATGCATTCAATTAAATATTAATTATTATTATCACTAAGTTTTTTGGAATTTGACGTTAACAGCCGACCGACATACAAGCAGATTATAATCGGTAACCTTTGATCTTGCTGACTAATGGTGAACACACATTTATCGGCATCGTCCGCGCCGTACGCATCGCATTTGTATGAAATCAATGATAGTATATATTAAAAAGTGGCAGATAGGTTATAAGCGCGCGCGTTGTGAAACTCAAAAAGTTCCCAGTTGGGAACTCTTGTGATTAGTCTGCGTCGAGCGCAATCACGAGCGTGGCGCATCGTAGGTTCATACGTCCTTACGAAAATAAATCAAAATGCCATCCTGTGTGTTTCGAAAGTGCACCAATTATGACTCCAAGGTCAACAAAACACAATGAATCTCATACCACATTTGAGTACACTAAGATACTTAGATTATTTAGTCTATTTCAATTATTTTTCTAAACAATCTAATAACTCATGCAAAGACGCCATATTCAGATGAAGAAAAAGATAGCGATCTAGTTTTGACGCATGAGCGATAAAGAACGTAGCCTATATAGATTGACGCGAGCGACAAACACTAGCTGTCTTTTTCACTATTATGGTTTTAGTAATGCCATCCTTTTTACATAATTTGCCAATGTACTAGTGATTGGTGTAGGGAAACAAAAGATAAACGTGTGTGTGTTTTAGCTCGGTCGGAACAGATTTTTCGGTCGATTTGTAAGGGCATAACGTATCTGTATTTAGTTAATTTTTGTATGAAATCATATAAGAGACCGATGTGGATGACATATGCCGACGCATATGTTATACGCATCTTTCGCGTCGCATTTCTGAAAATGCGGAAGGTATCCAAAATACCGATGTCGTCATACGTAGGGCGTGTGTTAGTACTCAGTGTTGCCATGCCACGATGC
The DNA here is from genome assembly GCA_963932265.1 of Thymelicus lineola. NCBI lineage: Eukaryota > Metazoa > Arthropoda > Insecta > Lepidoptera > Hesperiidae > Thymelicus > Thymelicus lineola. Next base: position 9,501,663 of record OZ010706.1, read on the forward strand.
TTTTGACAACGCATTAGGAGAAACGTTTCATAGTAAACGAATCCTGTGAGGAGATCTCGCCTTCGTGTTTATGCCTATACATCATTGTTTTCGAACATTCGAAATTCCGAATGGCGTTCCTCAAACTGCGATAACTAACTACGTTAATATTGAAATATGAGACAAAGTCGAAAACTAAAAAGAAATATTAAGCATCATGTGTTTTAATTTCCCTCAAATTCAAGTTACAAATTAAAGTTTTCTAAAAAAAGTAATCTATAACAATCTCTACAGATACTTTGAGAAATTTAACATTTTTACGAAGGAACAAAAAGGTTTTCGGAAAAATAAATCTATCAATGTAGCAATTTATGAATTTTTATTCAGTGTGTTCACAAGTGTAGACAAAAAAGTTCCAGTAACAGCTCTATTTATGGATGTCTCCAGAGCTTTTGACTTTGTTAGACACGACTTGTTAATAACTAAATTATATACATATGGCATGGATTTCATAAAAAATGTTTTTTAAAATGCAAAATTTTAAATTTTGGGCCATAAAAAATCTTTGCCGAGCTGTGGGACTAAATATGTTGTCATATTCATAACCTATTAAATTGGCGTATTATATAAACTTAAATTAAAAATTTAAAAAACCCGGACTCAAAAAAACAACAAAAAAGTCTGAATAGGTAAAAAGTAAAAAAATCATAAAATAAATCTAGACACGCGGCAGCGTATCAAGCCAAGTGCAAGCAAAGGAACTGGCTAGCCAGCGCCAAGTGTAATATATATAACATTACACGAACCACTTGGTGCCACTTTTGACCGACCCTTCTATAACTCAAAACCTCTTTAACGTAAACACATAAAACTACGTGTGTTTAATTATATCCATAAGGATATAATCATAGAAGCCCAAATTTCATGAAGCTAGCTCAAACGGTCTATCTTTATACGATATGAAGGTCAAAATGTCGTAAATTTTAGCTCTGACTGACATATAGTATGTACCTAAATCTAAGCTACTTCCAGATGACCTAGAAGGATGCAATTTGGAATCCAGCTCGGTAATTGTGTGTAAGCGTAGGAAAAAATAAAAAAAATAGAAAAGTTGATAAATAACTGTTGTCCCCATAAAAAAACTTGTTATATGCGTAAACAACCGGCCAACGGTGTGTCGTCGGCGGCGCGCGGCATTGCCTAGTTTTCTTTACAAAAGTAATGATATCACTCAATATCACGCCAACCGATTTCGATGATTCTTTTTTTAATCGAAAACAGGTCCTTGCCATGTGGTCTCACTTAAATTTGAACGGGATCTGACAAGTGGTTTTTGAGTTACTTTGAAGTCGGTTATTTTTTGTTAGTAGGTAAATACATCATACACCTACGATATGCCGATGATATAGTTATCCTGCTGGGTTCCCTGGAAGAACTTGGTATAATGCTCGGAAACTTTAACAGCGCCTCACAACGGGTGTGTCTTAAAATGAACAAGGCTAAGACGAAAAACATGTCAAATGTCCATGTCACACCCATACCAGTTGTTGTTAACGGCGCTGCTCTCGAAGTTGTAGACGAATACCTGGACAACCTGGGACACCTGACAATTACCTGGGACAATTGATCCAAATGGGTAAGTCCAACTTCAAGAAAGAAGTCACTCGTAGAATCCAACTCGGATGGACTGCGTTCGGGAAATTGCGTCATATCTTGTCGTCCAAAACACTATTTCAGTGCCTGAAGTCGAAGGTGTTCGAGTAGTATGTGTTGCCAGCGATGACATACGGATCCGAGACGTGGTGCTTCACTATTGGCCTAATCCACAAGCTCAGAGTAGCACAGCGGGCTATGGAGAGGGCTATGCTCGGTATTTCTCTACGTGATCGCATCAGAAACGAGGAGATCCGTAGCTCAAAGAATTAGCCGGCTGAAGTGGCAATGGGCTGGCCACATTGTACGAAGGACCGATAACCGTTGGGGAAGAAAGGTCCTCGAATGGCGCCCGCGTTTCGCAAAACGGAGTACAGGACGCCCCCGACAAGATGGACCGACGACCTGAAGAAGACAGCGGGCATCCGTTGGATTCAGAAGGCTCAGGACCGGTCAGAGTGGTGCAAGTTAGGGGAGGTCCATGTCCAGCAGTGGACCTACCAAGGCTGATGGATGGATGGATGGAGTTTAATATGGAGCCGTCCCCCAACACGACAAAATTTTATTTAGAAAAATTAAATATAATCTATATATAAAAATCAATAGTTGTTCGTTTGTCTCGCTAAAACTCGAGAATGGCTGGACCGATTTGGCTTTGATCTTGAAATATTTGTGAAACTTCAGGAAAGGTGTAAACGGTGAGAAATATAAATTATAAGTAATAAAAAATACTAAAAACAAACAAATTGTTCCTAGCTGTGAAACATTTGATATCTTTTGTCAAATAGTCATTTGGTTGTCAGATATTTATAGGTGCGTTCAGAAATTTGTCTGTTTCATAGCTGTAGTAGGAGGTCCGATTTCTTTGAAAACTTAACGACTATATTATCTTTCTAATGTAACATCAGCGACATATTATCTAACTTTTTTATTTTATAACTGACAGTCGAGGGAGAGAGAGAGGGGAAAGAGGAGGGAGATGGGGCTCGAGGGAGACCTCGAGAGGGGTGAGTTGTTAGGCAGTACAGGGTTTGCCGGGTCAGCTAGTACATTTGTAATATTCATGTTATTTATGACTTTTTAAAAATTTATTTTATGACTTTTTACATTTTAACATATTCAGACATTTTTGTTTTATTTTGAGTGGGGGTTTTTTAAACGCTTTTATTTACTTTCACTTCGGAGCATCAAAGCATCAAACTCAATATTATGATCAAAATGCTACTCTATTTACACGGCAATAAGGTAAACGCTTCCCGCATCAAAGGATCAAATCTTGTAACGTTAATTTGAATGACTTCCCTTTAATGAAAATTGATGAAATTTGGCAGACATGTGTATTTCCGATGACAATACACGAAAATCAAAAAAAAAATTGAAATAAAAGCGTTTAAAAAAAAAAAATTTTTTTGGATTCAACTTATTAAATTTTTAATTTAAGTTTTATTTTACGGGTTTTAAACTTAGACTTAGGCAGGACGTATTTTCTTGTTTCAAAATGAAACATACGTACAAATCGTGTTTTACCATTGGGGGCCATCCATTAATTACGTCACACGTTAGGAGGAAGGGGGGGGGGGGTCGATGTAGTGTGACAAGAGGTGGGAGGGGTGCTACTATTTCGTGACGTCATATTTCAAAATCTAATAATATGTATAATGGTTAGTATTCAAACACGAAATTTGAAGTACCTAATAACGAAATACTTAAAAATATTTCCAACACTATCTATATGATCATAAGGTTTAATTTGTTGATTTTATTGAAAAAAAAATTAAATGTGTGCAATTCACACGTGGTTGAAGTGAAATTTTGTTTTCAGGATAATGAGACGAATATAAAATTTCGGGAACATGATAATTGTAGGTTTTAGTAATGATCATAGTGATGCAAAGTTAGATAATTATTTTACGTTTTATTCGTATACTATATCACATAATATATGTATTGATTCAGACTCAGAGCTTAAACCTTTTATACACCGCCCATCTTGCTGTACGTCCCGTCAAGGCCATGCACAATGCACGATGCAAATGTACCATGAATAGGCTTGACGTACGTCGATAATGTTATTGTTTGCTGGATTTGCACGACCAATTATCGTCCTGTTTTCCACGCCTTAGGAAAATTTCCCTGCTCGAGACAGGCAGGCTCCCTTAGTTGCTACTCCAGGGACTCTGCGGCGTCTAACCGGCGTCGCAACCTTGCCACAGCGAAGCCAACTCAACTCAACTTAACTCAACCCCCTTCCCCTCCCCTCCCCTCCCCTCCCCTCCCCTGTACAATGCTTCCTATCTCGCTCAGAAAATCTGAGCTGCAACGGAACTGCCTCTTCATTATATAAAGATGCCTGCCTAACATCTTTTTAATGGTATCAGTTTGGGTGTCATTTTTACGACAGCTGATGTGAATTACGCTGTTATCACGCTGAATAACTTAAATTGCAACATTTCTGGAGCATATAGTTCAAAAAAGGTCGGATATATGGAAAAAGTGTACAGAATTAAAGTTAAAGAGAATTTTATGAGCTTTCATTTCGTCTTCGAACATTTTTCGCTATAACGCACCGTTTATGAGATATTGGCGAAAAACCTAAAATTGAGACCTTTGTAACATTCCCCCCCCCCCTCCCTTCGGCTCACCTCCTAGACGCGGGGACTTTTAGTATATTATCTCCCTAAGCACCCTGAATAAGTTTCTGAAGAAATTGCTTAGGTTCCCGCTCACGCACTCTATACCCTCTTTTGAGTCATTCCTTGACTGGACTACATGTACATTAGCAACACCAAAGGCATCACTGATGCTTTACCGGCCATGAAGGAGAGGAGAAAAAGAAAGAAGAAAGTTTGAGAAGGAATATCGTATTACCTGCGCTATTTATTTATTTATTTATTTATTTAACCTTTATTGACCACAATAAAATATCACGGTACAAATGGCGAGCTTAAGGCTCCGTGCCGAGATATCAACAATTTCGGTCAATTTTAATCACTGTTTGTGTGAACAGGATAAAGAGATTAAGCTTTGTTTTTTGCAACTATAAGAGTCTAATTCTTGTTCTTGCTGATAGCGCAGACGAATTTAACATATTATTTATAATAATGGCAAATCACCACTATTTAAAATCCTTCTTTTCCGAAAAGTAACGAGCAAGTGATTTTTGTCTTCGTTTTACAACGAAAATACAAAATATTCCAAACATTAAAAAATATAAATAACATAAGTATACGGTCTATTATTAAGTAGCCTAGCCAGTTTTTTAAATTCCTATCCAAATATGGCAGAAAAAATTTTCGAAATAACGTAATTTCGTTCGAAGTAAGTATTTTTTTCTATTAATTAGAAACACTTTAAGGAAATTCTAAAAATACACATTAATCTTCAGTTAATCCTTAAATAGAATCAAAATTTTATTTTATGAAAAAATAATGATTTCGTTTGTTAATAATAGTTGTAAACTGAACTATATTATGGACCGCATTAAATATATTAAACTAGTACCGCCGAGGCTATCTCAGCGTGAGGACGTATCGCTGTGTACGACGTAACGCTCACGTGTTTTACGTAAAAATATACACAAATTGTACGCCGACTACCACATTTTGATCCAATTATTAAATTAATTATTTTTTATTTTAATAACACCACGAATCATCATGTTTCTATGAATTACAAAAGTGGCTGTTTGAAGGGGTGGGGGTGGGGTAGTTATAGTAGTATGGTAGTTATAGTAGTTCATATAGTTAGGAAGGAGATGAATATACTGAATTCAGCGAACATACCCGAGTGGGGTATCAAATGAAAGGTTTTGATTTGTGTAGTACTAAATTGGCTGTTGGGGGGGGGGGGGGGGGTAGTTACGAGGAAGGGGGTGAATTTAATTAATCATCAAAGGACCATCCCATATATAAATTACGTCACACTAATTTCATGACTTTTTGATCCGTCCCTCATCGTTGTGTGACGTCACATATTATAAATTTTACTCCTAGAAATTATTAAGTTCCATTTTTGTTTTTCAACTTAGTAATTCACTTAGTAGTACTTCAAGTGTTTCAACTTACATTTTTGAAGTGAAAACTTCTTTAGTACAGGGGTGATTTGAAATTCGATGAAACGAAACTGTCCAGTAAAAAGAGACGGACACATAAATTCTAAAGCGAGATAGGAAGCATTGTACAGGGGAGGGGAGGGGAGGGGAGGGGAGGGGAAGGGGGTTGAGTTAAGTTGAGTTGAGTTGGCTTCGCTGTGGCAAGGTTGCGACGCCGGTTAGACGCCGCAGAGTCCCTGGAGTAGCAACTAAGGGAGCCTGCCTGTCTCGAGCAGGGAAATTTTCCTAAGGCGTGGAAAACAGGACGATAATTGGTCGTGCAAATCCAGCAAACAATAACATTATCGACGTACGTCAAGCCTATTCATGGTACATTTGCATCGTGCATTGTGCATGGCCTTGACGGGACGTACAGCAAGATGGGCGGTGTATAAAAGGTTTAAGCTCTGAGTCTGAATCAATACATATATTATGTGATATAGTATACGAATAAAACGTAAAATAATTATCTAACTTTGCATCACTATGATCATTACTAAAACCTACAATTATCATGTTCCCGAAATTTTATATTCGTCTCATTATCCTGAAAACAAAATTTCACTTCAACCACGTGTGAATTGCACACATTTAATTTTTTTTTCAATAAAATCAACAAATTAAACCTTATGATCATATAGATAGTGTTGGAAATATTTTTAAGTATTTCGTTATTAGGTACTTCAAATTTCGTGTTTGAATACTAACCATTATACATATTATTAGATTTTGAAATATGACGTCACGAAATAGTAGCACCCCTCCCACCTCTTGTCACACTACATCGACCCCCCCCCCCTTCCTCCTAACGTGTGACGTAATTAATGGATGGCCCCCAATGGTAAAACACGATTTGTACGTATGTTTCATTTTGAAACAAGAAAATACGTCCTGCCTAAGTCTAAGTTTAAAACCCGTAAAATAAAACTTAAATTAAAAATTTAATAAGTTGAATCCAAAAAAATTTTTTTTTTTTAAACGCTTTTATTTCAATTTTTTTTTTGATTTTCGTGTATTGTCATCGGAAATACACATGTCTGCCAAATTTCATCAATTTTCATTAAAGGGAAGTCATTCAAATTAACGTTACAAGATTTGATCCTTTGATGCGGGAAGCGTTTACCTTATTGCCGTGTAAATAGAGTAGCATTTTGATCATAATATTGAGTTTGATGCTTTGATGCTCCGAAGTGAAAGTAAATAAAAGCGTTTAAAAAACCCCCACTCAAAATAAAACAAAAATGTCTGAATATGTTAAAATGTAAAAAGTCATAAAATAAATTTTTAAAAAGTCATAAATAACATGAATATTACAAATGTACTAGCTGACCCGGCAAACCCTGTACTGCCTAACAACTCACCCCTCTCGAGGTCTCCCTCGAGCCCCATCTCCCTCCTCTTTCCCCTCTCTCTCTCCCTCGACTGTCAGTTATAAAATAAAAAAGTTAGATAATATGTCGCTGATGTTACATTAGAAAGATAATATAGTCGTTAAGTTTTCAAAGAAATCGGACCTCCTACTACAGCTATGAAACAGACAAATTTCTGAACGCACCTATAAATATCTGACAACCAAATGACTATTTGACAAAAGATATCAAATGTTTCACAGCTAGGAACAATTTGTTTGTTTTTAGTATTTTTTATTACTTATAATTTATATTTCTCACCGTTTACACCTTTCCTGAAGTTTCACAAATATTTCAAGATCAAAGCCAAATCGGTCCAGCCATTCTCGAGTTTTAGCGAGACAAACGAACAACTATTGATTTTTATATATAGATTATATTTAATTTTTCTAAATAAAATTTTGTCGTGTTGGGGGACGGCTCCATATTAAACTCCATCCATCCATCCATCAGCCTTGGTAGGTCCACTGCTGGACATGGACCTCCCCTAACTTGCACCACTCTGACCGGTCCTGAGCCTTCTGAATCCAACGGATGCCCGCTGTCTTCTTCAGGTCGTCGGTCCATCTTGTCGGGGGCGTCCTGTACTCCGTTTTGCGAAACGCGGGCGCCATTCGAGGACCTTTCTTCCCCAACGGTTATCGGTCCTTCGCACAATGTGGCCAGCCCATTGCCACTTCAGCCGGCTAATTCTTTGAGCTACGGATCTCCTCGTTTCTGATGCGATCACGTAGAGAAATACCGAGCATAGCCCTCTCCATAGCCCGCTGTGCTACTCTGAGCTTGTGGATTAGGCCAATAGTGAAGCACCACGTCTCGGATCCGTATGTCATCGCTGGCAACACATACTACTCGAACACCTTCGACTTCAGGCACTGAAATAGTGTTTTGGACGACAAGATATGACGCAATTTCCCGAACGCAGTCCATCCGAGTTGGATTCTACGAGTGACTTCTTTCTTGAAGTTGGACTTACCCATTTGGATCAATTGTCCCAGGTAATTGTCAGGTGTCCCAGGTTGTCCAGGTATTCGTCTACAACTTCGAGAGCAGCGCCGTTAACAACAACTGGTATGGGTGTGACATGGACATTTGACATGTTTTTCGTCTTAGCCTTGTTCATTTTAAGACACACCCGTTGTGAGGCGCTGTTAAAGTTTCCGAGCATTATACCAAGTTCTTCCAGGGAACCCAGCAGGATAACTATATCATCGGCATATCGTAGGTGTATGATGTATTTACCTACTAACAAAAAATAACCGACTTCAAAGTAACTCAAAAACCACTTGTCAGATCCCGTTCAAATTTAAGTGAGACCACATGGCAAGGACCTGTTTTCGATTAAAAAAAGAATCATCGAAATCGGTTGGCGTGATATTGAGTGATATCATTACTTTTGTAAAGAAAACTAGGCAATGCCGCGCGCCGCCGACGACACACCGTTGGCCGGTTGTTTACGCATATAACAAGTTTTTTTATGGGGACAACAGTTATTTATCAACTTTTCTATTTTTTTTATTTTTTCCTACGCTTACACACAATTACCGAGCTGGATTCCAAATTGCATCCTTCTAGGTCATCTGGAAGTAGCTTAGATTTAGGTACATACTATATGTCAGTCAGAGCTAAAATTTACGACATTTTGACCTTCATATCGTATAAAGATAGACCGTTTGAGCTAGCTTCATGAAATTTGGGCTTCTATGATTATATCCTTATGGATATAATTAAACACACGTAGTTTTATGTGTTTACGTTAAAGAGGTTTTGAGTTATAGAAGGGTCGGTCAAAAGTGGCACCAAGTGGTTCGTGTAATGTTATATATATTACACTTGGCGCTGGCTAGCCAGTTCCTTTGCTTGCACTTGGCTTGATACGCTGCCGCGTGTCTAGATTTATTTTATGATTTTTTTACTTTTTACCTATTCAGACTTTTTTGTTGTTTTTTTGAGTCCGGGTTTTTTAAATTTTTAATTTAAGTTTATATAATACGCCAATTTAATAGGTTATGAATATGACAACATATTTAGTCCCACAGCTCGGCAAAGATTTTTTATGGCCCAAAATTTAAAATTTTGCATTTTAAAAAACATTTTTTATGAAATCCATGCCATATGTATATAATTTAGTTATTAACAAGTCGTGTCTAACAAAGTCAAAAGCTCTGGAGACATCCATAAATAGAGCTGTTACTGGAACTTTTTTGTCTACACTTGTGAACACACTGAATAAAAATTCATAAATTGCTACATTGATAGATTTATTTTTCCGAAAACCTTTTTGTTCCTTCGTAAAAATGTTAAATTTCTCAAAGTATCTGTAGAGATTGTTATAGATTACTTTTTTTAGAAAACTTTAATTTGTAACTTGAATTTGAGGGAAATTAAAACACATGATGCTTAATATTTCTTTTTAGTTTTCGACTTTGTCTCATATTTCAATATTAACGTAGTTAGTTATCGCAGTTTGAGGAACGCCATTCGGAATTTCGAATGTTCGAAAACAATGATGTATAGGCATAAACACGAAGGCGAGATCTCCTCACAGGATTCGTTTACTATGAAACGTTTCTCCTAATGCGTTGTCAAAAGCATCGTGGCATGGCAACACTGAGTACTAACACACGCCCTACGTATGACGACATCGGTATTTTGGATACCTTCCGCATTTTCAGAAATGCGACGCGAAAGATGCGTATAACATATGCGTCGGCATATGTCATCCACATCGGTCTCTTATATGATTTCATACAAAAATTAACTAAATACAGATACGTTATGCCCTTACAAATCGACCGAAAAATCTGTTCCGACCGAGCTAAAACACACACACGTTTATCTTTTGTTTCCCTACACCAATCACTAGTACATTGGCAAATTATGTAAAAAGGATGGCATTACTAAAACCATAATAGTGAAAAAGACAGCTAGTGTTTGTCGCTCGCGTCAATCTATATAGGCTACGTTCTTTATCGCTCATGCGTCAAAACTAGATCGCTATCTCTTTCTTCATCTGAATATGGCGTCTTTGCATGAGTTATTAGATTGTTTAGAAAAATAATTGAAATAGACTAAATAATCTAAGTATCTTAGTGTACTCAAATGTGGTATGAGATTCATTGTGTTTTGTTGACCTTGGAGTCATAATTGGTGCACTTTCGAAACACACAGGATGGCATTTTGATTTATTTTCGTAAGGACGTATGAACCTACGATGCGCCACGCTCGTGATTGCGCTCGACGCAGACTAATCACAAGAGTTCCCAACTGGGAACTTTTTGAGTTTCACAACGCGCGCGCTTATAACCTATCTGCCACTTTTTAATATATACTATCATTGATTTCATACAAATGCGATGCGTACGGCGCGGACGATGCCGATAAATGTGTGTTCACCATTAGTCAGCAAGATCAAAGGTTACCGATTATAATCTGCTTGTATGTCGGTCGGCTGTTAACGTCAAATTCCAAAAAACTTAGTGATAATAATAATTAATATTTAATTGAATGCATAACTATTATAGTTTTTGGTAAGAAAACTGGCTTCTAAACTTACCTCAAATTCTTCAAGAGTAGGATAAAAAATAGGTGCATTTACAAAGGATTCTCCTGCACTTGGTTGGGATTGTGCAATTGTTTTTATTGTCTTGGTCTTATCGAGAAAATCAGATTCACGTCTATTATTTAATGACGATGGTTTACATACACATGTATGTGTTGAATCCGCCGTGTTTACATTAGATTGCATGATTGGAGGTGATTTACTTGTTGATGGACAGTTCACATAATTTTGTGATTTCATGTTTGAAGCTGGGGTATTTGCTGTCGAGTAGACAGACGTGATGATCGGAGTTTTATTAGTAGTAGTAGTATTGCCAGATTGTACCAATACATCCAAGGTAATAAAAGTGTACGACTCATACATTATATAGACCAAATGAACAGCACACACAAAACTCATTCAAAACATGCAGAATCAAACATGAGCAATGAGCAATTTTTAGATATCCTATAACAAAAACTAAACACTGCCTCTAATAGGCTTAAAAGATATTTAAACTGTACTAAGAGAAAAAAAATACACAATTCAAAAATAATGAATGTCAATTTTATAGTACACTTACAAAAAAAATATTCAAAAACACCCAGGTCATACAAAACACAAACAAGGCTCCACCTCCTGATGTATCACATCACTTCTGGGTAAACATCTGGGCGAAACCTGTACAACATAGGTACATATCGTGCTGATTGGATACAGAGAGGTTATGAAAAATACTCTTTTGTACCAGAAATGGAATTTAACACAGTAACAATGGACACATTTATCAAAGTTCTCAGTAAAACCCATAACTGGATAGCTCCCGACACTATAATACCAACTAACGACAATATACATAGTTTCTGGTATAAGAAACTGACAACTCTCCACCCAATGTTACACAAACATACTAGCGCGATTTTATTGAAACATCTAACATGATGCCACATTTTGTTACACAGGGAACAACATTTATTTATTTATTTATTTATTTTATTATCACACCTACAGCAATACACACATTACATTATTAATAAAAGTTATTAATAAATTATTAAATTAAGTTATTAAATTATTAATAAAACATAGGTATATGATACCAAAGAATAATGACACCCAAAATCCTGCTAATTATTGACCAATTACTTGCCTTGAATCATTTATCAAATCCTCACATCGTGCATAGCAACACACATAGATAAACACATAACAACATTTAGCTGAAGAGCACAAATGATGTCTTAAAATGAGCAAAGACTGTAAAGAGCAACTCATTACACTGGTCAACAAAAAAAAATATTTTGGTTGTTTCCTGTGATTTTTTCTTTGTTTCTGTCTCAAATTGACGCGTATTTTTTAAATATGGCAACAGTTTTTCTCTAACAGCTTTTGTTTTTGAGTTACAGCTAACTACCCTCGTTTACTTTTGACTACATTTATGAAGTTATTTATCATGGCTCGAGTGATTTGATTGAAATAATTACTTTTTAACAAAAAAATTAAAGCAACGAAAAAAAACTCAGAAGCGAAAAATCAAATAAACCATTTATACTCAAGTCAAACTCGGTTCGGACTTGATGTAAACATTGTGTCTGATAGTGTTGCATAGCAACCACAAACAAACAGGCGTATGAAACTTTTTGTTGTAATGTCAGTAACTTATTATTTTTGTTTGCTTTATTTTGTTTGTGTTTTTTTAACAAATCAAGTGCCTTCTTAATGAAAAATGCATTAAAATAATTACATAAATAGTGACTTCACTTGAAACCTAACTTTGATGTCCTAACCTCAAAATGTCCTACATTAGTACGTTTTACTGTGGCATTGTTCGCTATTACTTCAAAGTGACCTGAAGTATCTACAAGAAATTTATATTTGTTGAGGTTAACACTTTCGCAACGGCCATACTAAATTAAAGTGTTAAACGCTCGTAGTAGCAACACAACACTTTGGCTGGCAGTTGGTATAGGTGACTGCTAATGGCAAAATAAAACTTCTAAGATGATTTCTTAGGTAAATTAAATCACCAACCTTTGCTTGAAGCTTTGATCACTAATCTTGTGGCAAGGTGAGACCTGTGCCTTGCAATGAGCCTAAGTTGGGAATAGGAATAAGGGACTTTATGAAATAAAATGAAAACATTATTTTTACAGGTTTAATTTTTAACAACATCAAATAGTCATATCAGTAATCAGTAGCCTCGCTCAAACCCTTAAGGTTAATCACTCTCTGATTGTGACGTGTCTGATGATGTAGTGTCCTCATTCAAGTCACAGACTTGAATGACAAACCGATCAATGACATCATCAGTTATGCCATCCAAATCACTCATCCTCAACTCTTCTTTGTTAATATGGTTCATACAATTCTGCCATGCTGCAGGTGTAATTAATATAATATAATTCAAATATTAACAGTCCGTTTTCAACAAATCTATCTTCGCTTCCTGAAAAGAAAAGACAAATATAATATATTTTGTGATTCATTTATAACTTGTATATAACAGTTATATAAGTCATTCCTAAAATTATACTAAATTACTAAAAGTAATTTAAAAATTAACCAAGTTATGTATTTGTGACTTTTTATAATATGTATTTAAGGTTTTTTTTCTTTTTAGATATTGTACAATTATTTTAAACTTGAAATAAGTAAATAAATAAACGGTAACACATTGTGCCTTGTGTGGCACACATAACACATCACTATAACACCCATGACCCGAGTAGAAAATATTTATCTATCACATAAATATTTTCCCCGTCCGGGAGTCAAACTCAGGTCCCCTCACTTTGCAGGCAGGGTCATCATGTATATAACATTAAAATTTTCAAGAAACTGAAATACCTACCAATATGGACTATGATTAACCTCTTTCCTTTTCCCGAAGGTTCTGTTAATCCTTTTGACAAGCCTTCTCTATGTGCTTCTCGGCTTGAAGCAATGCTCAAATCTTGCCACATTTTACTTCTTGTATGGCCTGAATGCATAATATTATAACTTTATTATTTATAACATTCAAATTCAAAATCATTTAAACATAATAGGTGTCACTGATCCACTTGAACACATCATTATTCAAATATTTATCTCACAAATACCGGGCATTTGTAAAAGTAGGGTTTTGTTGCTCTTCCGCCCTTGCACAATTCATATGTATATTAAGTTATGAAGCATAAGCATACAAGTAGCATAACATATCCAAGGAAGACAATTTAATAAACTCAACTTCAAATCTACAGAAATTACCTATTATCAAACAATTAATAATAGGTTATTAATATCCCCCCAAGTCTTACAATGAAGTTTACATTGTATACTTCAGTCAGTTCAAGGGACTAATAGACCTAAACTACTTTGAATAACTCCGATATTATGGCTTTAATTCACTTGTGTTTACTTGAGTTGTAAGAAATGATACATAAAATTTTAATTAAATATTTACCTTCATTGATCCATGTTTCATCGGTATAATATCATTTACGGCCTTCGTCTCTCATTTTCTTTTATTTTGTTTAAATATTTTCACCTCCACATTAGAATTTTATTTCTTGACCTTTTGTTATCTCTTGAACATATAATGGTGGACGGCTGCGAGCCGGTCTATGGCTACAGAGTACGTAATATTATAACATCTGTACCCGCGGAAAAAGTACGAACGGAACGCAACCATTCTTTTTTTTATCTTTTCAAATTAGATAAATTTATATTTTAATACCTTAATAATAGAAGGAATAAATAATAATGTATAAAATAGATATAGTCTTGGATATAATAAAATGAAGATTGGCTTTAGTTAATTTATTGTAATAAGATTTATTCTTAAGTATACTGCGTGAAATGAAACTTATTTATGCCGGAAAATAATACGACCAATTTGCAGAGCACGTTCGCACAATTATCGCTATACGGTTTTGGTAGTCATTTCTATTTATACACATAGATCAAAACATTATATTTTGCTAAAAGGTTCCAAATTGCTCCTTGTAATTAAGGATGTGGGAGCAAGAATTGTTTATTGATGAAAGTGTAATAAGATGTTAGTTTTTACCTCGTTTTCTCTTAGTGTGTTGTTGTTATAGTTCAATAGTGAGTTAATTAAGATGTCACAAATATCATAATTATTATTTAGTTCTATAATGCATAACTGGTGTACGAAACACAAATCAGTTTGTGAAAACCCTATAGAGGAATTTTAATGGTTTGTTTACATCGGGTCCGATTTGAATGTGAATGTAGTATAGTATTATAAATTATGATCCTAAATAAGCAGTAAATAAATAATTTTGAGACCATGCCAAACAGACAACATTAATTACATGGAGCGTAAAATAAGGGCAACGGCATGCGATGCACACGGCAGCAGCAGCGCGGCGCACATCTTTGGGGCCATCCCCCCGTCCTTGTCACAGCTGGTCACATTTGTGAGATCTCCCCCCCTAGTGTGACGTCACATATTATGATGAAATAATTTTATCACAAAGAAATTGTTCACAAACACGAATCAAATATTATCCTTTAGCAGGCGTTACATTAATTCAAAATAAATGATAATTGAACATCGGAAAATATAATTGAAAGGAATTAGCTCAGGTGCACCCCCGTAGGCAAGTGTGACGTCCGTAGCGAGCGATGGCGATAGTAGAGGAGACGTGGAAGAACGACCTTCACCGATCTGATAACTCGATGGGACATATTTTTTTTTTTAAACGCTTTTATTTAGCTTCACTTCGGAGCATCAAATCTTGTAACGTTAATTTGAATGACTTCCCTTTAATGAAAATTGATGAAATTTGGCAGACATGTGTATTTCCGATGACAATACACGAAAATCATATTTTAAACTAATTTTCATTGTTTATTTGTTGTTAAATTAAAAAAAAACGATTTTTCGGAGCATCAAATCTTGTAACGTTAATTTGAATGACTTCCCTTTAATGAAAATTGATGAAATTTGGCAGACATGTGTATTTCCGATGACAATACACGAAAATCATATTTTAAACTAATTTTCATTGTTTATTTGTTGTTAAATTAAAAAAAACGATTTTCAGACTTTAGACGCATAATTCTCTATGTTCTATTTTACGTAGAGACTTGAAATTTTCACAACTTGTAGCTAATTTTATAAACTAAACATTATTGAAATAAAAGCGTTTAAAAAAAAAATTTTTTTTCATTTGACTTATTATCAAATATAATTTATAAACAAATATGCCTATGATAACTTGCCTGTCGTAAAGTGTTCATAGTTATTTTTAATTTAATTAATTTTAATCAATTTTTTTTCGTCACTTTCACTCATGTGATAACCGAATGAGTTTTATCTCAATTGATAGTTTTTAACACAGAGAATACCTATTCATGGCTACCTGGCAAGTAGGTGTGAACAGGTGAGAAAATATAGGTATTTACACCGATCTGTTAACCAATTGAAATTAATATCATAGGTAGATATTTTAATTACAAAACCAATCATATAGGCTTGCCTACAAAAAAATGTTCATGAAATAGTATTGCCAAGCTATAAAGGGTATAGCCGGATAGCCTTGGGAAAAGTGCCCCCAAATCTTGGGGTTCGAAACTATGTCCAAATGATCCTTTATATAGAGATAACATGATGTACAAAATTTCACCCCCCCCACTACCCCTCAGGGGGCTACGGCACTCAATTAAACCAAAAATGATTTTATTTTTTTTCTCCAAATCTATGTAACTGACGCAAATCAAATTTTGCACAAATATTGTGGTAACTTAAAGTAATAATACGAAAAATCAAGATCCCTCTAAGTACTCCCTATATTGAAAAAAAAAAATTTAAAAAATTGGAACATCCTGTATAATGATTTCCTTTCGTGGTAAAAACACCATTTTTTTTCCAAATGTGTACCAACATCCAACCTACGTAATCTCCAAGTTTGGTCTGTCTAGCAAAGGTGGAACACTACTTTTAGTTCTACTAAAGTTTTAATGCCTGCTTTATAAGGGAATAGAATCCCACGGTTTTATTTTTTTCTCCAAATCTATGTAAGTGATGCAAATCAAGTTTTGTACAAATATTGCGGTAACTTAAAGTAATAATACAAAAAATCAAGAGCTCTCTAAGTACTCCCTACATTGAAAAAAAAAATTTAAAAAATTGGAACATCCTCTCTAATGATTTCCTTTGGTGGTACAAACACCGTTTTTTTAAATGTGTACCAACATCCAACCTACGTAATCTCCAAGTTTGGTCTGTCTAGCAAAGATGGAATGGAACACTACTTTTAGTTCTATTAAAGTTTTAATGCCTGCTTTATAAGGGAATAGAAGTAGAGCACAGCTTGGATACTTCAGAATCAAATCAATCGTAGCTCGATACCAAAGTAAGATGGGTAGAAGAATCTGTTAATGGAATAATTAAACAAAAATATCATTTACTCGACCTTAAAGTTGATAGTAAAATCTTACCTAAAATTGGTACATTATGTAAAATTGCTTGTTTTTTAAATAAGAAATATGAAAAAAGGCTCCTTAGCGACGTCAATAACGCGGATGAAATAATATCTAATTTATAGATAAAATCCGCCACGATAGTCAATAACTTGGCGTGCAGTTAACAGAGGCAAATAGATGGATAAGAAAAAAAAGTGTGCGCGTGTAATCTTTACGCGCGATTGAAGTAAAACTTATTTGAGGTTGGTGACATGTATTACCAAAAAAATTAAACTCAATTTAAAATAAACATCATATTACAGTTGACTCGTAACAATATACTTTACAAAAACGAATATAAAGCTAAAAAAACAAAGCAACAACCCATAATTGTCCCACTGCTGGGCTCGGGGTCTCCGCTCACAATGTGAGGGGTACAGGCCATAGTCTACCACGCTGGCCAAGTGCCGATTGGTAGACTTCACACACCTTTGAGAACGTTATGGAGAACTCTCCGGTGTGCAGGTTTCCTCACGATGTTTTCCTTCACCGAAGCAAGTGATAATTAACTAGTAATACGCACATAATATTTGAAAATTAGAGGCGCGTGCCAGGATTTGAACCCGTGCCCCCGCGTTCGGGAGACCAACGTTCTAACCGCTAGGCTGTCACTGTATATCACGTAAGAATCTCCGCCGTATGAAACTCCGTCGAATGAGCCTCCTCCGTATAAAGCTATAATTACCGTTACCCCGTGATACTTATTGAATCTATAGACTTGTCCCAGATACAATGTAATCTTAATAGAATTA
Organism: Thymelicus lineola; assembly: GCA_963932265.1. Classification (NCBI taxonomy): domain Eukaryota; kingdom Metazoa; phylum Arthropoda; class Insecta; order Lepidoptera; family Hesperiidae; genus Thymelicus; species Thymelicus lineola. The sequence continues at coordinate 9,519,561 of OZ010706.1, forward strand.
TGTATTATGACACATAAGTAAAAAGAGTTATCATATTTTCCTTAATTACACATTTAAAAAAAACGGTGTTTGCACCACGAAAGGAAATCATTATACAGGATGTTCCAATTTTTTTAATATTTTTTTTCAATATAGGGAGTACTTAGAGAGCTCTTGATTTTTTGTATTATTACTTTAAGTTACCACAATATTTGTGCAAAACTTGATTTGCATCACTTACATAGATTTGGAGAAAAAAATAAAACCGTGGGATTCTATTCCCTTATAAAGCAGGCATTAAAACTTTAGTAGAACTAAAAGTAGTGTTCCACCTTTGCTAGACAGACCAAACTTGGAGATTACGTAGGTTGGATGTTGATACATATTTGGAAAAAAAATGGTGTTTTTACCACGAAAGGAAATCATTATACAGGTTGTTCCAATTTTTTAAATTTTTTTTTTCAATATAGGGAGTACTTAGAGAGCTCTTGATTTTTTTTATTATTACTTTAAGTTACCACAATATTTGTGCAAAATTTGATTTGCGTCAGTTACATAGATTTGGAGAAAAAAAAAATCATTTTCGGTATAATTGAGTGCCGTAGCCCCCTGAGGGGTAGTGGGGGGGGGGGGGGGTGAAATTTTGTACATCATGTTATCTCTATATAAAGGATCATTTGGACATAGTTTCGAACCCCAAGGTTTGGGGGCACTTTTCCCAAGGCTATCCGGCTATACCCTTTAAAGCTTGGCAATACTATTTCATGAACATTTTTTTGTAGGCAAGCCTATATGATTGGTTTTGTAATTAAAATATCTACCTATGATATTAATTTCAATTGGTTAACAGATCGGTGTAAATACCTATATTTTCTCACCTGTTCACACCTACTTGCCAGGTAGCCATGAATAGAAATAAGTAGGCAAGCCTACCTAGGCATATTCTCTGTGTTAAAAACTATCAATTGAGATAAAACTCATTCGGTTATCACATGAGTGAAAGTGACGAAAAAAAATCGATTAAAATTAATTAAATTAAAAATAGCTATGAAAACTTTTCGACAGGCAAGTTATCATAGGCATATTTGTTTATAAATTATATTTGATAAAAAATATGTCCCATCGAGTTATCAGATCGGTGAAGGTCGTTCTTCAACGGCTCTTAGACCACGAGCAAATGAGCCATATGCGTCAACCATCCTCCTTTTATACTTTTTCTTGCCTGCTACCGGGGGTACACCTTACAATATTTATATCAATCAATCAATCAATCAATCAATCTATTTATTGTGGACTATAGGTACAATTTTAGTTGTAATATAATTATAATAGTTTACATGTAATAGATCTCTCTATGTCCTGCCTCGTTGAGACGTACAATAATAAAATAATATAATAATTACATAATATTAAAATTAGATTAAATTAATGCTATCCCTATCCAAATTAAATTAATTTTAAATTACAATTCAATAAATAAAAATTAAAACCAATCAAACGCATGTCTATAATAATTTACAATTACAATAATTTAAATCAGACCATCCAACCGTCTATCATAAAAATATAATTATATCATATTATTACTTTGTCATTTAAATATTCCTGAATGCTGTAATAACATTTGTCAATGAGCATAGAAGCAAATTGTTCTTTAAAACTATCCACTTGGTTAATGTTACGTATATCTGCTGGTATTCTGTTATATATAATAGGTGCCATACAAAAAAAGCTTTGTCTTAACATATTTGTTTTGCTCGGTACTATTTGCAATTTATTAGGGTGTCTCGCTCGTGTCTTTAATTCAAATTTATCCATGTTTGTTTTAATAAAAATTGCACATTCCAGAATGTACAAACAAGGAAGAGTTAATATTTTTAGTCTTTTAAATTGTGGTTTGCATGAATCTTTTCTTTTTATATTGCACATAGCTCGTATGCACCTCTTTTGGGCTTTAAATGCAATATTTTTGTTCACTATGTATGTTCACTTACTTGTTATGTTCACTTGTGTGTATAACTAATTAATACATTTAATTACATAAACTATAATTATTATTAATTATAAACATAATATAGCAATATAGTTTATCCCAGAATCACTACACTACACAGGGAAGAGGGGACTTTCCAAATACAAGTTTTTTATACTTAAATGGAAAGATCCCACATCATTACAATAAATGTAAAATTTCTGGAATAAAGGATTTTTTGATTTTTTGTTTTTTTTATTACTTTTCTGATAATAAGTTCAGTAAAAAAATTAATGTAGAATGTAGTTTTTACATTCTTGTCAACATGGGTCTCTCCTCTTGAGGAGGCCTAGAGCATACTCCACCACGCTGCGCCAGTGCGGATTGGTGGAGGGTGGTAGTGATCGACCCGAGTGTCGGAAGTTTTCAAACCACCCAAGGGCCTCCGACATGGCTTAACGACGGTTATCTTATGATAACAACTGGGATCGAGCGCTTTACGTGCCCTCCGAAGCACGGAAACGCTCAAGAATTTTTTGCCACTAGCGGTCACCCATCCAACTACCGACCGCGTCCGTTATTGCTTAACTTTGTCAATCGATTAGGATCGACGCAAGGCGCCGGCCTGTGAGCGCTTCAACATGAATACAATTTAATAAAAAAAATTGTTTCGTAAAAAAATTTAATAATGTATGAACATTTTCAGTTGAAAGGGACCAAATTATATCTCGTCTGGAACGGGCTTGGTATGCAAAATTCCGAAAAATGACGAAGAGAGCATTTGAACCACTGCAAAGACAACATAAGATCCTTAGTGGATCTGTATCGTCCGACGAAGAGAGCGATTTTTCCGAAGATGATCAATCCATTATTCAGGCCCTGTATGAGGCTGACGAATGCGCGATTTCAGGACGAAGAATGAATCTAACTTCATTCAAGAAGGTTAGGAGCTTTTTTATGGAACTAGCCGGGGAACGAGCTAACCGTCCACCCGATGGTAAGTGGCTATCGTCCCCCTATGGACATCAGTGACATGAAAGGCATATCTGATCCATTTCCGGTCAAAAAAGAGAAGAAGAAGAAATAAACTGGACAATATTTTGTTATTTCTTGGAAATGCTGTCACTATTGACCATTGAAAACATTGGAGTTGCTTAATTGTTCCGTTACGATTAACATTGAAATGTACGTGCCCTAAACATCGAAAGTTAGCAGCACTCAACTTCGTATCGCCTAACAATCAATGAAAGTAGTAATACTTTTTACTAAACTTTTATAGTTTTGGTTGGTTTAAAAAATCAAGAGATAGTAAAAAAACCGTTCTTAGAGGTAAAAATTTGTGTGTACGTATCTCCTCTCCCTTTACTCCATCTCCCGCTCTCTCCCTCTCTCTCTTACTCTCACTCTCCCTTTCCCTTCCCACTGTCACATGCCATTTTGAGCTTATGACGTCAATGCTCATATTTTATATGCAATTCAACACACTTCAGTCGACCGATAGTATTGAATATGTATTGGTTAGCGATGTCACGTGACGGTTTTGGTGGGAAAGATAATGGTTTTTATGAATCAATTATTATTTATGTTTTTAAATTGATAGTTATTATTGTTACTATTATATTTTTTCGCGACTCTTCAGGTTAATCTGTAAAATGAAATTGAATCCCAAAAATTAGTCAACATCTCTATTAATTGTAGGAACCCAGAATTACTACAGCTGCTTACCTTAGATACAGTAGGCGGCCACATGACTGGCTTCGCGGTTTTATATTGTAAGGGCCTGAATAGTTTAATATTTTTTTAATATTATCATAATTGAAACAGATCGCATCAAATGCACGGGAAACATTCTTTCCAAACACGACTCCATCTATTTCTGACGTGGAAGAGGAATATTGGAAACTAGTTTTACTTGGAAGCGAACACGTATGTATGTCTTCTGCCAGCATAGATACAGGCACCGCCGGATACGGTTTTCCCAGCAATGAAGACGATACATTCGGACCTCACCCATGGAATCTCAAGGTAAACTTTGTGTCAGTGGAGCGGTCTTGATTGACTAGATGCCGCGTTTTGCATTAACACAATATTATTTCTTTTCAGAACCTGGTAACAAACAAAGGCAATATCTTACGATATTTGGGCCGAGTATTGGGCGTCACGGTTCCGACCTTGCACTTGGGAATGATATTCTCAACAAGTTGTTGGCATAATGACCCTCATGGGTTGCCGTGGATGGAATATATGCATAGTGGTCCCCCAAAAATATGGTACGTATCTACATGTTATATAATTAAACAAAATTGTAATACACATGAGTGAGTCTTAACTGTCTACAAAAATTATCGTAAAATCGGTGAATCGGGCACGGCCCGTATAGTCTAAGCAATAAGTTCAAAATGGTGACAAATATACATACTGCTCTTAAAAATACGTGCGATAGCTCATTGTGTTCGGAATGATGTCTAGAAAAATGTTTCGGAAGCGTTTACCAGCACCTTAAAAATTGCATGAGTTGAAAAAAAAGGTATTTTGGTTTTTGTTATTTTTTTTTTAAATCTCGATTATTTGAATATCGGAAAAAAATTATCTGTACTTTGTTATATACCGTTGTTTTTGTTATTTACGAAAATTCGAATTCATTTACGAATGAGGAAAAAACATTTTTTTTCAAGTCAATAAATGTATTTTATTGATTTAAGAACGATTATGTAATATTAAATTGAAATTAAATATTTTTCAATAACATTATTTGAATTTTTCATTTTTTGTTCAACTTATAAAATTATTATAAACAAAGTATCAAAAAGTTTTAAAATTTTATGACATGATCTCGTTCAGTATGTATATAAGAAGAGCTCCAATAAACGAAAAATTTATACGACAGTTAGTTAAACATTTTTTTTCATGTACAATGAAAATGGAAGTTCGAGAAAATTTAGTTAACTAACAATCGTCTAAGTTGTTGAAAAATTAACTTTACGAAAAATTACCTACGGGAGCAAATTCTTTGAAGTGTTACAAATACACCAACCAAGTAACCCTGTGTGAGTCCTAGCACTAGCATCTAACACAATGCGAGGCTTGGGCTTGTCGTTACGAACAACGGCATGATGAGGAATATAATATCCGTCATCACTTAAATCCGAATCTGGAACTTTAGATAAATATCCTTTTTGTAAATACTCATTAATAACAGTATTATAATTCTCACGTAGCCCAGGCACTTGTTTGAACTTCCTCTCAAGGCACAAAAAACGACGGTGTGCTGTATTTCGAGAATTGCCTAAGTTTTCTGGACTTACAGAAAATGGTAAAGCAACCGTGTAGCGGCCCTCATCGTCTCTCAACACAGAAGCGACATAAGCGTTCTCACACTCAGTCTCTTCAGGACTCAAAAAACCCTTGGATGGTAACTCCTCCAACTCCCAGAACTTCTGTAAATCGTCATTTAAGTCCTTCAAGGCGACAGCAGAGAACGATGGTTCGAAGTCGCAAGAAACACGACTCTTACACAAGTCAATCACCCATTAACACATATCCAAAGGAAGTTAACAAAGCAGGCGGGGCTTGAGACCCTGAGTCAATTTTTTGACCTAAATAAATATAAGGAAACAAATGTGCACCGAGCACTATATCTATGTTACCAGTCCAAGTTAAATCCGCCATGCTAATATTATGCAAATAAGCCATGTCACAATTTTCAATAAAATGCGAAGGCAATTGATCAGTTATGCAGTCAACGACTAATGCATGTAAGCTATATTTATTATGAGGGCTAACCCTTGACACGATCTCGAAATCTACATATCCGTGAATCGGTCGCGAGGACATACCTACTCCTCGAATTACAGAATTATTCAACGCAACAACGTGTAAATTAAGTTTTTTACAACAATCTAAAGTTATTATAAAACACTCCTACTACTTTATAAATCCCTGGCTGAGTCTATAATATCTTATGGGTTGTCCAGTTATGGAAGAACCTCTAAAACACACCTAGACAATATTTTTTCACTTCAATTACGCATACTAAAAAGAATAGTTCCAACAAAAATAAAAACAACCTTTAAAGATTATCGTAAACTCTTTGCATTTTGTAAAATCATACCAATTCATGAAAAACTAGAACTAACTCTTTTATCACAACATTATTTTACTGAAAATCTACAAAATCCACACACAAATTATTCAATCCGTAGGCAAGACAAGCATAGACTACAACTGCCTTTTTATAATAACCTATATGGTAAAAGATGCTTAAACTACATAATACCTTACCTAATTAATCATATACCTAATAATATTAGACAAAAAATAACACATAAAAACATTAAAAATATCTTGAAACAACATTTTCTACAAATAATAACCAATAAATACACTTAACATAAATTATAATTTAAAAAAATAATTAAACATATACTACTATTATATAGTATAATATATATAACATAACATATATATATATATTTATTTATCTATCTACATAGTAGCAATAAATAAAATCACGTAAGCATATACATAGATAACATCTAAAATACTAATGCATATGAAAACAAAATTATCTACATGTAAAAATTAACAATCACATTTATTACACACAAAATACTTAAACATAATACATATAAACTAAAACACTATATAATAATAATAGATATAAACCACGTAAGAACACACACATTATACATTACCTGTTCAAACTGTAATTTTAAAATCATCCTGTATGTAGCATAAATAAAGTGAGCAAGAAATGAAGTCGTTGTTGCACATGAACGTCCACAAAAGGTTTTTACGCAACTTCTTTTTGTGATCTACCCTCATGGTGTTTATAAAATGTGTAAAGATTGTTTCTTTTATTGAAATATGTAGCACGTAATGTTAATTTAATGTTTATGTATGTATTTCGACGGCGCAGGGTGTACGGTAAAACTCAAAAGAGATTATGTTTACACCCAATTCATATGTTTACTATGTTACTTTATTGTCAATGAAATAAATAAATAAATAAATAATAAATATTAAGAGGGCTATCACAAAATCGAAGCGCTCAAGTTTAGGTAAATTTGACAACTCGCGGCAAGGAACGCGCCCGTGTGCGTCTAATGAAGTACGCTTTACACACATACAAACCACTATGCGTCGAACGCCAGGAACAAATCAACTTGATACTTGCTTTGGAAATAAATTAAATTAAGTACCGTACTATTTTTATAATTCGTGAAATATTGTTTGAGTCGATTAATGTTATCAGCTATCACTTATAACGGCTTTTTTACTATAATGTAAGGAAATGAATGCAATGTAATGTTGTTTCTACAGTTTGAATAATGTTGATACAGTTTGGTTAGTAGTAGGTATAAAAGGCATGTGATGTGTTAAAAGGGGTAGTTCAGCTGGTAATTATGTCATAAATGCACATTTAATAACTTCATCACTATGTATAAAACCCTTAAATGTGTATAGTTCGAGATAACGTATAAATGAATAGGTAGGTACAATTGGTTGATAAAAACAAAGACTGAATAAAAAGTATATTTTGTACCAAATTTTTCGCCATGTTTGTCAATTCAAAGTAATTGATTCATAAAAAAATTAAAATTTATAATTCGTCTTCCTTCTATGTCTAGATTTTCCTGAAACAAGGAAAACCAGGAATGTAGATAGTTAAAAAAAGTCAAATGTGCAAGCATGTTTCGTTACAAGATAACAAGAAAATACTCACCATATTATTTGTACTTGTATCAGATTGAGCCTGATCATCTATAGTTGAATTAAATATGGTTTCATTATCCTGTAAGAATCAAAGAAATTCATCAGTTATGCAATAGCTCTTAGATCATTTAAATTTAGTAAAAGTAATAAATATATTACATGATATCAAAACGTAATTTATCTGTTAAAAATTATAAGAAATAAGTTATTATTATCACCATGTTATTTGTATTTCTGTCAGAATGCACTGTAGAAACTGTCGCTGTATCAAACGTCCTTTTACTAGCCTGAAAAATCAAAATAGTCCGATAAACATTCCTATATACCTAATATCAGAATATAATAGGAATATGCTTATACATTAGAATCATAACATAACTAACAAAAAAATACTCACTTGTATCAAGAAGTGTTGGTTGCGCTATATTCGTAGCGAATTTGGGGTATTGCGTGGCGCACAAGGTGCCAACAGCGAGCGATACATCCTTCCTTCGTAAGCGCTTGGCGCGGACTGAAGCTAAAGAGCGCTCGTTCGGAGATTTATATTAATTTACAGGACTGCATACAAAAATTGTTTAAAAATATTATTTTAATTTTGAAAGGACTAAATTTTTTTTTAAAGCAAGGTGACATAGTAACCTTAGTTATTTATTACTTTTTGTTTCAATTTGGATTATATTTTCATAGATAAAAAATACAATTTCAGACCAATAATTATCAGTAACTCTTTGATTTACAGAATTATTTTAGGTGCATTACTGTGTGAAACAAATTAAAGTGAATTGAGCATTCCAAATTAGAAGATACAATTGTACCATAGACATTTTTGTTGATGTTAATTTTATGAAACATCATTTGCAAAAATAAGGTTTTTACTAATTTATGTAAATAAATTGAAACATTTATTTAGAGCACTCCAAAGAGAAATAATCAAACTTTCTCGTGCATGTATTTTTTTTTGTTTTGGTGATTTATCTAAACCATAATCACACTTCAAACACGAGTCAAAACGCTCAAGTTTAAGAAAAAGTGTGATAGCCCTCTTAAATGATTCTGTGAACCATTATCAATAAGACAACGGACTAAAGTCATATCGTTACTACTATACCCCCTCGCATAGACCTGAGCAGTCGCTAAGTAGTCCATTGAAATGTTACATTTTTTAGGCCTTACCTTGCGTTTTTTAGAGGACGCAATTTTATTTTTTTGATGTGTAGGGGGGGTCAGTGTAAAGCTAAAACCAAGTTTGTGGGGTCGCCACCCTTGGCCCACGGCCGCCATATTGAAAATAGGGGTTGGAATGGTTTTAACGGTATATCTCTTAAACTATTTATTTGAGAAAAAAAATTGTTAACATTTTTTGTTGCAAATTAAATTCTCTACAACTTTGGTCCAGTAACTTTTTATCGTAGAACTATAAATAAAAAAGTTATAAGCGAAAATCTTCAGAAATTTTATGTACAGAGGTTTTATGTACGGAGATGTCATTGCGGATAACTTGCTGTTTCTTCATGCTTTTTCCGGATGTGACACAACTTCAGCTCCTTACAATATCGGTAAAATGAAATTTGTGAAAACCCTGGAGAAACATTTAGAGTTTGCAAGTGGAACGGCTTTGTTTCTCAACAAGAGAGTTGATCCTGCTTTGCTCACTGTGATTGGTGAACGTTTTTTTATCTCTTTATACGGTGGTAATAAAGATGATAATTCTCTTGACAGCCTAAGATACAAACAATTCGCCAAGGCAGTGACAAAAAGTACATTTAACTTATCTTCACTTCCTCCAACACAAGATACAGCTCGCTTTCATACTTTCCGAGTCTACCATCAGGTCCAGTCGTGGCTTGGTAATTATAATGATCCTGAAGACTGGGGCTGGAAAAAATGTGTGATGCCAGTGCAGAACTCTAAACCTCCAGCACCCCCTGAGCTCCCAAAATTGATCTTTTGCAAATGCAAAGGAAACTGTGGAGCGATGTGTGGATGTCGAAAAGCAGGACTGAAATGTTCTGCAGTGTGCTTCCATTGTTCTGGAGAGACTTGCAGCAACGTAATGGAACTCTCAGAATTAATAAATGAAAATGACTTTGATGATGAACCGCCAACATTAACACCCCTTCCTTCGCCAGTTCTCCCACTGGTATTTAATTCAGAAAGCCGATTAGATGCTGAGCCGCAGCCTGGTCCATCGAAACGACTGAGGACGGAGTAGTTATAATTTAGAAAATCACCGTGGATTATGCCTATTGGGGATACCACGTAAAAAAAAACGCGCCTCTAAATATAAATTTTTTTCTCGAATTTCTGAAGATTTTCGCTTATAACTTTTTTATTTATAGTTCTACGATAAAAAGTTACTGGACCAAAGTTGTAGAGAATTTAATTTGCAACAAAAAATTTTAACAAATTTTTTTTCTCAAATAAATAGTTTAAGAGATATACCGTAAAAACCATTCCAACCCCTATTTTCAAGATGGCGGCCGTGGGCCAAGGGTGGCGACCCCACAAACTTGGTTTTAGCTTTACACTGACCCCCCCTACACATCAAAAAAATAAAATTGCGTCCTCTAAAAAACGCAACCCCAAATGTAACTTTTCAATGGACTAAAGAGTATTGTATTAGAATTAGATTTAGAATTAGTGCTCAAAGAAAGTGAAGGAGCATGCAAACAAGACGTTCCGTTCGCCTCATTACTCATTGGTACGTTCGAAAAGCGCGCGCAATCCGAGTCGACGCGAGCCGTATTGTTATCAGCATCGGTAGGTAATATAGCACGGCGCGAGACCGGTTGCTGCGAACTCACTAGCGCACAGAACAATATTACTCCTAGCGGAGAAGAACGACAACTACGTTTTGTCAAAATAAACTTCCGGTTAGAAGCCGGATGTAAAACTAGTGATGCCATCTAGCGTAAACCCACTTCTGTACTGTTTTTAAATGGCGGCAAAATTTGAATGAGTTTTCTGTACCTACATATATAATTATGAAATTTATTAACTTCAGGATAGATAAGGGTGAATTTCCCAAGTGCATTTTTGAGACGGCGAGGTTGAAAATTAATGTGTGGAGGTAAACTACAATTATGCATAATTTTATATAGGTAGTTTAAGTAGTGATCTACATGATAGTGAAGTATTCAGAGGTATTTAATACATAGATTCTTAATAAAAAAATATCTAAGACCTAAAATCTAATTCCGGTGTACTGTCCAAACTGCGTTTATTTACATATTTTATTAATTTAATTTTTTTTCGTAAATAAATTTCATTGAAAGGGAATGTTTTATATAAATACATTAAATAACACAACTAATATATATTTATGGAGTAATTTAAGATTAAACAACAGCTCTTAAAACATCTTTTAAAAATGTCCTACAAAAAAAAGCAATACCGGTGGCGCATTTTGTATACTTCATTACTTGTTACTTCACGATTTGAAAGACACTTTACTGGCTCTCCCCGCATCGTTCAGTTGTGCTCTTGCAAACTGTGTGTTAGGATGAGCGACTGGCTGCGTAATTTTCCTGCCAAACACGTTAGTACTAACTGCGGTGGCGCAGGAATACAAAATCATCCAATTCCGATGTCATGTATATTAGTAAAAGTACAAAGCAGATTATCTAGAAATTTTATGGAGGGTTCCATTAACGGTTTTCAGCTATAGTTGTGAAATAAAAGTTAACCTGTGACTAAAAGTTTTCTTTAAAATTCAAGTTTTGTCTCTGATTCTAAGTCCGGTGGCGCAATCTCGGTGGCTCCGGTGGTAAATGTATTGCCCTCAATCATCCGAACTGCACAATTCGAGGGTCACTCTGAAAACCAGCGGCCGTGGTTTTTTCCGCGACCATAATGCTGAGAGTGACCCCTTTTCACCTTATATTTAAGTAATATATTGTTCACTTGTTTATTTATATTTTTATAAGGTGAAATAAACATTTCTTTCTTTCTTTCTTTCTTTCTTTCTAAATCAAAGCGTATAGGGAAGTACGGGCCACAGAAACACAAGCGTGTCTCCATCTATCCATCAGCCCTTGGAGGTCCACTGCTGGACATAGGGTTCCCCTAACTTGCACCACTCTGACCGGTCCTGAGCCTTCTGAATCCAGCGGATGTCCGCTGTCTTCTTCAGGTCGTCAGTCCACCTGGTCGGGGGGCGTCCTATGCTCATTTTTCCGAGACGTGGGCGCCATTCGAGGACCTTTCTTACCCAACTGTTATCGGTCCTTTGCACTATGTGGCCCGCCCATTGCCACTTCAGCCGGCTAATTCTTCGAGCTATGTCGGTTACCCTTGTTCGTCTACGGGTCTCCTCATTTCTGATGCGATCACGTAGAGAAATACCAAGCATAGCCTTCTCCATAGCCCGCTGCGCTTCTCTGAGGTTGTGGATTAGGCCAATAGTAAAGCACCACGTCTCGGATTCGTATGTCATCACTGGCAACACAAACTGCTCGAACACCTTAAACTTCAGGCAGTGAGGTAGTGTTTTGGACGACAATATATGACGGAGTTTCCCGAACGCAGCTCATCCGAGTTGGATTCTACAAGTGACTTCTTTCTCGAAGTTGGATTTACCCATTTGGATCACTTGTCCCAGGTAATTGTATTCGTCTAGAACTTCGAGAGCAGCGCTGTCAACAACAACCGATAAGGATGTGACATGGACATTCGACATGATTTTCGTCTTGTCCATGTTCATCTTAAGACCCACCCGTTGTGAGGCGCTGTTTAAGTCCCCGAGCATTGTACTAAGTTCTTCCAGGGAACCCGCCAGGATGACTATATCATCGGCATATCGCAGGTGTGTGATGTATTCGCCATTGATGTTAATGCCATGTTGTTTCCACTCCATCAGCTTGAACACGTCTTCCAACACAGCGGTGAACAGTTTTGGGGATATGACATCCTTGTCTGACACTTCTCTGCAGTTGGATGGGGTTCGTTGCTGTGTCGTGTACTCTGACGGACATGATGGCGGATGAGTACAAACACTTCAACACCTCGATATACCAGTAGTCGATCCGCCACCGCTGGAGAGAATCTAGTACCACCCAGATCTCGATAGAATCAAAGGCCTTCTCATAGTCCACATAGGCTATACATAACGGCAAATTATACTCCTCGGTCTTTTGTATAATCTGCCGCAATGTGTGTATATGGTCTATGGTGCTGTAGCCTTTTCGGAATCCTGCTTGTTCGGAAGGCTGGAAGTCGTCAAGCCTGCGTGCAATGCGATTTGTGAGGACCCTCGAAAACAGCTTATAAACGTGACTCAGAAATGCAATGGGCCTGTCTAATCACCGCTAAAAGGAGTTCGTTCATCTAGACTCCTATTCTTCAAAATGTACATATCTTTAAAGTATTAAATGATCCTGCCTTTAACGAGAAATCTCGTTGGCATATATCAATTTCGGTGGATCAAATTCTAATTCCAGTGGTCCTAATTTCGGTGGCATTTGATAGTGTAATTTGATAATATCTCCGGAACAAATAAATTTTATTTCAATCTCTACTATATGACTAATTATTACTACTATTTACATATTATTTATGCCAAATAAAGTGTATTAGAAACAGCAAGTTTAAATTTAATCAATTTCGGTGGCTTGGATTTTAATTCCGGTGGTCCTTTAATAATTTCGGTGGCATTTGATAATTTCAAATGGAAATATCTCATGAACTAATAACTTTTTTTCGATCTCTAGTATATGATTAATTAGTACTACTCTTTATCTATTATTTAGGCCAAAAAAATGTATCAGAAACAGCTTATTTAAATTCGCCACTGTAATTAGGCAAAATTCGTGTTTGTTGAAATTCACCCATTTGACTAGTAAGTTCATTTAATTGTTATGGTATATTTTAACAATTTCAATAAACTTACTAGTCAAATTGGTTATCCATCCACGTTTTTAGGAATACTTTAAGGCTACGAATTAAAACTACTATAAATTAAATCTGTATTTCATTTATTGATTTGAAGACTTAAAACATGCTTAATAGAACATTAGTTTTGTTGTCTTGCACATATTGTTTTTACATTTTATATATTGTACAACGTGTAGGAGATTGCTTTACTTAGTACATTAACATTTTGTACTGATTAATCCTTTCACGGCTAAAACACTGAACCGATTGAGCTGTCTGGCGTAGATATAGTAAGAGTCCTGGGAAAGGACATAGCGACGCCCCCGGGGAATAAAATGGTAATCGACGGTTACCGAAAAAACTTTTTTTTTCATTTTTGGCATCTACGAGTCAATATACACCTATACAAATTATAGTTATGCAAGTACTATAATATTATTTAGAAATAATGAGTCACGTATTATAAAACTTTCTCTCTCTCATAGCCATTTAGCATTACAGGTACCAATAGCAATGTCCAGGTAAATTCAAGATCAATACTGGCAATCCAGACATCTTAATTAAATTAATACTCGTCATACGTTCTGAATTCTGATCGGTCGAGTGGGTCCAACAAGGTTATTAATTTAGCGTCTTGACTCTTGAGTAAATTGAGTTAATGAATTAATCCAACCCTTTCGATGCTGTCTATTACAAAAGCCCCAGGGATAGAATGGATGTTTTTCTGGTGTAACGGGCACCTAATTAGGGGAAGACTGACAAAATGTTAAAAGTGTTTAATAAAAAACGTGCCTACAGGGTAGTAAGCTTCTCTACTAAAAGGATATTAAATTTCAGTCACGTTGAGATGTAGGGTTAGATAGTCTTTGTAATATAAAGCTGTTCTTTTAATTTTGAGTTTGAATTTCTGTTTTCTGTCTGTGTGTAGGTATGTGTTCTTGTCTCTTTGTGTTGTCCATGGCACCCACGACACAGGGAATACTAGTGTGGGTCAATCAGGGTTGCCACCTTTTCTGAAGGTAAAATAGTATTTTTTTCAAAACGTTGCAAAAAATATAGTACTATTGGGAAATTCAAGGAAAAATATAGTACACATTTATTTTTAATATTATAATTATTTATTTTTCCATGTGTATTTGTTATTAGTTTTGGTTAACAAAATCTTATTAATTTTAAAATAATTATAGGAATCTGAGCAATTTAGATCCATGATCCAACGACGTGAATGCTTTCGTTCTGAAATTCCCAATGCTGCGTTGCGGGTACATTTCAGTCACAGTTACAAAAAGCTCGACAACTGAATTACCGATGAAAATATAGTATTATTCATACTATATTATTTTTCTATAACATAAGAGTACAATTAACTGATATATTATAGCACGATACTATATAATATAGTACGGGTGGCAACCCTAGGGGCAATGAGTGTGCATTTATTTATTTATTTCATCCTTTTAACATGTCAGTGGATTAACTTCAATGATATTATAAGTAAGACATGATTGATTAACTTTGCTTCTTTGGGATACCTTCTGGACGTCTTCACATGGTTGTTTTTAATGTCCCACTTATATTGCAAGCTTCACGCAGCGCTCGGATCTAGCTCTTATTTGAAGAATTGTTGACATAGGTATGTGTGTGTATAGTATAATGTAATAAAGTACAAAAAAATATTTGTACGGATGTCCTTCCTTTATAAATTTTGAAAACATTCAACCGATATCTCCAAAATGGTTTCATTTGAATATCTGAGTATGATATTTATTTTTGTGTTGATATAATATTATAATAGGTAATTGGATTTTGTAATTGCTTTATCTTTATTATTTTATAATGTCAGGATTGATAAATGTAATTTAATTGTTATTATGATTAACTATTCTAACGAATTAGGTGATTCTGTAATGTTAGATGTAAGCTTACAATAAATATACCTAAATAAAATAAAATTAAAATATGCATCCGCATACTTTCCCTATATTGAACACAATAGGTATGTACCTACAGATAACCGTATAGCTACACGATTTACCGTTAAATACACGAATGTCCACTAGGATATTGATACGGTTGTGATTCACATTTCGTCGTTTTCATTAAATCAATGTCCGAACAGATAGCAGACAGGTGAAAATTAATAATCTCCCTTTGAAGCTCTCACAAAGCGACGCACGGACAGACGTCACCCCTTGGGCAAACAGCATCAATACCGCAGTACCGTCATACGTACAGTGTTCGATTTCATTGCATGCTCTATAGTAGAGAGTTCATTTATTTTGTTTGTCCTGAGACTTAAATTTAAATTCGAAAGTGTGAACGACTCAATCATTAACAATCATCATAAAATGAGAGAACAAATGTTCAACTGTAAATAAATATCTGCAACTAGATATCGAATTTGGTAATAATTATATTATAAATTGTACGGGTCAGCTACAAGTTCGGCTGTGTCAATATGTCAATGATATGTCAATGAAAAACGCGTCTGTCCCGGATGATACCTTTAATTGCACTAAACAATGCATTGCAGTAATTGCTGACATACAAAATGTACGAGTTAGCTCGTACATATTGCCAACCTCAAAAGAAATACATAATGTCAAGTAAATGTAACGGTTGTTACCCTTGTAACAGGCGCTATTGAGTTCTAATAACTAAAATATAAGTAAATAAATTATGATATAAAACTTAATTTAAATAATCAAAAACGGTAAAATTCATTATTACACTTATTAGTAAATCCGTAGATGATGCTATGATGATTAGACAGGCGCTTGTGTTTTTGATCTAATATTTTTTTATTCCTACCGACGTTATGCGAGACGAGTGGTGGATCGTTGGCCATTCTTGTGTTACGTCTAGATAATTCGGCCGAGATAATACTATCATTTCTGCTTCCTTTTTGTTTTAAAACTAAATAATAATAATTCTATTCTACAATTCGATATTTCACCACCTGAAGTGTGTGTTTTGATAAAGATATAAAACTTAATAACTAAATAAAGTGTGTGCGTGTAACCCCAAAACTGGGTAAGTGTCGTAAGATTATTATTTTAACCCTAAAAGGCTTACGCTCTGTATCAAATTGTAATTATGTTCGTAATTGTAAATAATATGTACTTGTTTATCACTCATTATTATTTCATGCATTCTTTTGGTTGAGTCATTCTTGAAAACATTTTATCATCATCTCATTGTAATATTTTTCATTCCATTCTATCATTTCAAAATCATGCTATCTGTTCATTTTGCCTGGACTGCCTCACCTCGATCGCTATTATGCTTCTTTCCCTAGGCTTAGCGTAGTAGTGCGTAAAATACCTGCGAACGGGTGATGCAGTCGGGATTGTAGAACGTACCGATTGTAAGATATCTGGTACAATAATATTCCAGGGTTTTTGTACACTACCTTTGGGAAGCTGGTATTGACCTGTGCGACAATTAGCGAAGAATCTGGAGCCCGCCAGCTGCAACGTCATCAAGAGAACAGCACCTACTTACCTGCGCGCGTCACTCATCTTGCCGGTTACCTTCTCGACGGGTCCACTGAATATTTCCTTCGTTCATCGCGGACGCTAGCCAGGGCAGTAGCACTTTTATATAAAGCTGGAATTTAATTCAGTGTGCGAACCTACTCTAGTCTAAGCTTATCTTTTAGTATCTTTTTTTCATTAAATAACGGCCCAGCCGATTCTGTCTACTCTAAGCACTACATATTCTTATTTAACCGTTTTTGATAAAAATTTAGAGTTACCTTTTTATCTTTTTCTCATTAAATTGTAACCAGTGACACGATATTTTATTTTTCTTCAACCACTAAAGAATTAAGGTTACAAATGGCGCCCAATAAAAAAAGCAACGCACTGAATTAGATTCCGGTTTTTATTGTTTTTCGTGGTGTTGGTTAGTTCCATGGCCTTCTTGTTTATCACAAAGTGCTATGTATTAGTTAAGTTTTAGTGTAATTAAGTGTTCTAGTTTTGTGAAGTTCTTGGTTGTGGTATTTATGTTACATTATTAATCAATATATTGGTATGGTAAAATTGTTACTAAATTTAAAACAATCTCCTTATAATACAATATACTATATAACTATTATATGACTTAAGATCTACACAATTTTATTTTACCTACATATTGGTTATCGAAATTGATTTTGCTATTGTTTTCCCTATTAGTTGCCTTATTAGTTGTAATTTGTTGTTAATACTTTTACGACACATACCTAACGTGTTGCACACATCTGTTAAAATGTCATATTCAATACAATATCTTTCGCTACAAAAACCGGAATTAGAATACGAAGTCGCTGTTCGTGGTCTTGTACCGGGCGATACCGTCCAAGAACTTCGTAAACAAATTGTCAAAATTTGCAATGATTTTCCACCAGAAGATATTTTAGAGTCTCATTTAAAGCCCTTGGAAGATCTTGAAGGTGTTAAAGAGTCCTTGCTTAAAGCTCAAAGTACATTTAAAAGATAAATTCGAGAAAAATCTGTATTTGAGAACTGAGAATTTATTACATCATATCTATTATCGTATTGATAGGATTCAACCATGTTCAAAAACAACTGATCTACACAAGTCTCAACGATCTCTATATAAAGAGCTTTACAAAGATTTGAATTCTCTTAAACCTCAAACTGTAAAAACACAAATATCAACTACACCTGTCGAATCATCTGCGATATCTGTCACCTGCGAGCGCAATTTAATGTCTGACATTAGTCAACTCAAATACTCTGGTAAAACATGTGTTCACGCATTCATTCAGAGAGTCGAAGAATTTGTCATTTCTAGAGCAATAGATTGTAATAAAATTTTGAATTTTGCTTATGAAATTTTCACTGACGATGCCTTGCACTGGTATCGTTGTATCAAGGACGATATTAATTCTTGGGGTGAATTAGTTCAACTACTGAAGAATGATTTTAGCGCTAAGGACTACGACTACCGCCTTCTTGCGGAAATTCGCGCTCGTACACAGGGCGAATGCGAGAATATTACTATTTATTTATCCATAATGCACGGGATGTTTTCAAGACTAAGTAAAGCTATGAATGAAGAGGATAAATTAGAAATTTTATTACATAATATTCGTCCTTGCTATGCTAGTACCTTGGCTTCAGCTAGTAAAATAAATAATATAGATCAACTGAAGAACTTGTGTCGTAATAACGAAGATATCCAATCTCGTCTTACTCAGTTTCGTGAACCACCTAAAGTAACCTCTGAAACTATTGCACCAGAGTTTGCATACAGAAGTAACGCTTCAACTTCTAATCTAATGTACAAAAAACCTTACAACTACGCTAAAACTACAAATAATTATAAATTTAATCCGAATTATCCCAATAAATACTATTCAAATAATAATAACACGAGCAAAAATTTTCCTATTGCGGTAGTATCGAGTACAGAGGAGAAGGAAAAAATAAAACATGTGTTTTGTCCGAGATGTAGATCGGAGACGCATTCTCTAAGACAATGCGATAAACCTCGTTTTCTTATATGTTTCAAATGCGGAAAAAAAGATGTTCGCTATCCCGAATGTCCAGATTGCCATAACAATCCAAAAAACTAATTTCATTGGATCGGGAACATCGTATAGCAAATAAAAGTAATCTTAAACCGTCTGAATGGAACGATTGGTTGGGTATTGTTTCCAAATTTTTTTCCTGCTACACGATTTCCTCAATCCAAAATAGCAATTTTTCTAGACCTTATATATCCGTCTTACTCAACAATAATCATGAGATGCTAGGCTTACTTGATACTGGCTCATCCGTATCAGTTATAGGTAATGATGCACATGAACGATTAATAAATAAAGACGTTATTCTTCATAAATATAATAATAACACACATTTTATTGCTGCTGGAGGCCAGAAACTAAAAGCAACTGGTACTATAAACCTAGATATATCATTTAGAAATCAAACTCACACCCTTAAATTTTACGTTGTTCCTGAAATTCGTAACTCACTAATTCTTGGCATGGACTTTTGGAGGATGTTTGATATTTTCCCTAAACATCTCGACGCCGTTGAGCTAGTGGACCAAAGTAATGAGACCGTTAGCTCGATAGCAGATAATCCGGATCATGTTCGTTCATACGATCATTTAGACGATCATCAGAGGCAGGTCGCTAATGACATTTTAATTTCGAGCAGTTTAAGGAAATCTCTTACGAAGAACGAGGTCTGGGTAGAACCACTCTGATAACTCACACTATTGACACTGGGAATGCTGCTCCCATTCGTCAAAGGTACTATAGGATGTCCCCTGAAAAGCAACGTGTCCTAATTGAACAACTTGATGAGATGCTTAAGGAGGACGTAGTGGAACCGTGTGAAAGCCCGTGGTCCTCACCAGTCCTATTAACACCAAAAAAGAACGGAGAGCTACGATTCTGTTTGGACAGCCGGAAACTCAATGCTATCACAAAAAAAGATGCTTACAGTTTACCTTACATTTCTAATATTTTAGATAACCTTCGTGATGCAAAATATTTAACAAGTTTAGATTTATCCAAAAGTTTTTGGCAAATTTTAATCAATGAGGATGACCGATGCAAGACAGCATTTTATATTCCATCTCGAGGCACCTTCCAGTTTAAATCAATGCCTTTCGGACTAACTAATGCGCCAGCTACCCAACAGCGTTTAGTAGATATTCTTTTTTACGGTCCAGAATTTGAGCACATGGTATTTGTTTTTGTTGATGACATTATAATAGTTTCACCTACATTTGAAAAGCACATTTCATTATTAAAACGCGTTCTTGATAAGTTAAAATTTGCTAATCTAACCATTAATTTCAAGAAAAGTAAGTTTTTTAGAGAGGAACTTAACTATTTGGGTTACGTTGTGAACTCTAAAGGTCTGCAAGCTGATCCCTCAAAAATTGAAGCGATTATAAATTATAAAACTCCATGTAACCGTAAAGAAGTAAGAAGGTTTCTAGGCACCGCTTCGTGGTATCGCAGGTTCATTCCGAATTTCAGTTCACTCGCTGCGCCCTTAAACAAACTAACTACTCAGAAGAAAAACGCTCCTCCTTTCTGTTGGTCCACGGAAGCTGAAAATTCATTCCAAAAACTAAAGAACTGTCTCGTCACTGCTCCTGTATTGTCCTGCCCAGATTTTTCAAAACCATTTGAGGTTCATGCGGATGCAAGTGATTTTGGCATCGGTGCTGTACTCACTCAAACCCTCAATGGTGAAGAAAAGGTTATAGCATACATGAGTAAGTCTCTCAGTAATCAGGAGCGTAACTACAGCGTGACAGAGCGAGAAGCGCTGGCTGTTCTAACGGCAATAGAACATTGGCGTTGCTATTTGGAGAATGGTCTGAAATTTGTTGTCTATACGGATCACGCCTCCTTGAAATGGTTTTTAAATTTAACTAATCCGACGGGACGTTTAGCTCGTTGGGGAGTACGACTGTCCGCTTATAATTTTGATATTAAGCACAGGCGTGGTGTTGATAATATTGTTCCCGACAGTCTATCCCGTTCAGTACATATTTCTACTATTGACACAAACTCTAATGATCCTTATATACCGCAAACTAAAGATTCATGGTACTTAAATATTTTTGACGGTTGTCTTAAGTCACCAGCATCCTTTATAAATTATAGAATTGAAAACAATAAATTATATAGGTTCGTTAAAAGCCTCAATCCTTTAACGAGGGAATTCGAGTGGAAAGAGGTTATACCTCAAGAACAAAGGCAGGATGTCATATCAAAAAATCATAATGAACCGACTTGTGGTCACCTGGGTATTTACAAAACTCATAAACGTCTCCGTCTTAAATATTTCTGGCCTGGAATGCACGCAGATGTTACTAAATTTATTACTAACTGCGATGTTTGTAACTCACATAAACAACCAAATCATCACACCTTAGGCACAATGGGCAGACCCAAAGAATGCAGTAGGCCATTTCAGATGATTAGCATTGACCTAATAGGACCATTACCAGTAACGCGTAAACAAAATACTTTCATCTTCGTTGTCACTTGCTGCTTCTCTAAATATTGTCTGCTTTTTCCAATTAAGCGTGCAACCTCCGAAATAATCGCGAGCATACTAGAAAACAATGTTTTCCTTGTCCATGGTATACCTAGCACCATTTTAATGGACAATGACAATGGCAAACAATTTACTAGCAACATATTTAAAAACCTACTTACTAGTTATAATGTTCCCAATATTCGTTTCACTCCTAAATATACTCCACAAGTTAATACAGTGGAACGTTATAACAGGACAATAATAGTGGCTGTGTCATCATATATTGAAAATGATCACCGAGTGTGGGACTTAAATTTACCAAAAATTCAATTCGCACTTAATAGTTCTGTTAATGAGGTGACAGGGTTTACACCATCCTTTCTTGTATTCGGTCGCGAACTAGTAACATGTGGCTCTCATTATGTCGATGTTGACTTAACTGATAATATAATATTTTCTCCTCGCGATGAATACGCGGAAAATCTTGGAGTTCTGCATAAATACTTTGACAAAGTTCAAGCTTCGTTATTAAAAGCTCATTCGAGAAATTGCACGTACTATAACTTACGCCGTAAAGATATAGAATTTAATGTGGGTGATATAGTTTGGAAGAAAACATATTACCTCAGCGACAAAGACGAGCGTTTTGCGAAAAAACTCGCTCCCAAATTTATTAAGTGTCGCATTGTAGCCAAAAAGTCACCCTTAGTTTATGAACTGGAAGACTGTAAAGGTAATCAATTAGGGACGTGGCATATAAAAGATTTAAAACTAAGAAAATATGTAGAATAAAACTAAACACAAAAAAATAAGGTTAAAAGAATAAGAGAGCATTTCGAGCCGATTTTTTCTAGAAAAAATCTTAACCTAAAAAGGGGGGTATGTAACGGTTGTTACCACAGAACATCTAATAATTAGTTAGAAAGGGCATAGCACGTAATTTGTATGGGAACCGCTGTCGCCATTTCAATAACCACTACTAACGAAAATGAACAAATTAGCACGAGGATTGTTATGAGTGCATGAAGTAGGCGTGACTCTGTAGCTAGGGATTGATTGTAGATAAATTTTTATCGGTATTTATTTTCGCAAGGTATACTTATTCACTATATACTTTTATACTTTTTGATTGTAATTACTTACTCCGTCGACAGACTTATATTTCATCATGGCCTCGGAAACAAAGTCTTTTCCAATTACCGCACATGAAGGCATTTTTACGTAATTAAGTCGCAGTATTTCGCAGTACTTTTCTCCGTTGAAGTTTGCGAGTCACTAAACAGCGCAATTGCGTGTTTTTGTGCGATGTGCGCATTTGATCACAGTATTGGCGCGCCTACCTTGCCCACAATTCCTTTCTAACTAATTATTAGATGTTCTGTGGTTGTTACCCTTGTAACAGGCGCTATTGAGTTCTAATAACTAAAATATAAGTAAATAAATTATGATATAAAACTTAATTTAAATAATCAAAAACGGTAAAATTCATTATTACACTTATTAGTAAATCCGTAGATGATGCTATGATGATTAGACAGGCGCTTGTGTTTTTGATCTAATATTTTTTTATGCTAAGTCAAATCTAACCTACTTTAAGATCTCACTTTTTTAAATAACAGCAATTGTTATAGGTATCCAACAAAGCAAAGAAATAGAGTTTAATACTTGTTCATAGTGTTATTTTGTTCCTATTAATACATATTTCGATTTTGCATAGAACTTGGCACTCATTTAGATCTCCATTCTTTTTGCGGCGAAGCCCACAGCCAAGCATATTTTTTGTATTGAACTTGGCTCTCCTTTTTTACATTTATGTTTTTGGTGGGATATCATTACTTTTTGTGAAGAAAAATATACCCTGTCCACAAATCTTAAGAGACTAAATTGACGTTTCATGGGTGACCAGTTTCGGGTGTATATTAAATAGTGATGACCATAAACCGGAAAGTGAACCGGAAAAACATTAGCTTTTATGGTGAGTCGAATAATTATGAGCTGGACCTCTGTATTTACCCGTGAAATGGTCATGATCATATACTTTGTAATCAGAAGAACAAAACTTTTTTTTACAAATATGACACGCTGCTGCACTGTTAAAAGAGCTCTGCTCTTCACTAGTAAGCGGGCTCATGTCTTTGGAAATATTTAAAATTTTATATAATCTTTCTACATCCTTAAAAATTGAATCTATAAATTTTTTTGAGCAATTAGGCCCTCGATAAGAAACAAAGTCGTTCAATTCGGGATTGGATTCACAGCATATATAATAAGCAAAACAAGTAGCTTCATGAATCTGAACATTTTGCACATGTTGACTTTTATTTTTGTCAGAATATTCTCGAAGTAAACTTTCAAAGTCGCCATAAATAACAATTGGAATTCTTTGAGACCTTTCTGGATTAGAAAATCGTAGCTTAGAATTCATTTCTGGAAGGACTGTTTGCATGCGAGCGCAATCATGTGATTCTAACTTCACCTCAGAGTCAAAGTAAAGAAAACATTCATCACATAAATGAATTTTACTCTTGTGTTTCGTAAGTTGTTTATGGACGAGCTTTTCAAAATTTTTGATTAAAACAAAATGAGTCTTGTTTTCTTTATTGAAAAGCAGTAAGTTTACATGCATTAGCTTTCTTTGTAGTGTTTTATACAAAGGTCCGGTTACAGTATTATTTTTTTCTAATCCGTAAACATTGACACTTATGTTTGTATTCTGTTTTTCAAAGCGCTTTATATCTTCAAATGTCGGTGGAAAGGACATGCCAGACACATTTAATAATAATGTGGATAAGATGTAACTCGATTTGGATTACATTTCGCTGGGTACATATGTGCTATGATACACCAAAGAAAGCAGTGACTGTCTGTATTATGAATATTAAGACATGACTTTGTTCTGACAATACTTTTTGGTAACGAAATGAAATGACCAGCTCTTAACGGATTATATTTAGCTATATTTAGTTCTAAATGGTTAATTGACTCAATTGTCCATCCAGATTCAGATAATTCAAACTCTGTGCATTTGTTCAATAGATTTTTCGAGTATTCTTCAAAAATAAACTTTAAATCAGTGCTTTGTAATATAGGTGTATATTTAGTATTGAAACTTTTTAATAATATTTCGTCATTCTTAGGAAGTTTGTACAATACAAATAATTCAAAGTTTACTTTGATTGATTTATGTGTGGTAAGTAATGTTTTAATGATATTGCATACAGTGTTGGAAATGCTAGATAAGAATAACTCTGGTGTGGGGGGTGGTGTAATTATGTCACTTGAATCTGGATTTACTCTATAACTTGCAATCCTGTTCTTGAAAGCAGTAGCTATTAATTGAACATTATCAAACTCAGTTCTAAGTAAACAATTAATTTTATGTATATTACTCTTCTTATGTGATGAATGATTTGATGTATATGAATTACAGTCTTGACAGAATTTCATATTATGATGTTTAGTTTAATATTGTTCAAACTTGTAAGTATATCAATATTCTGATCTTTATTTATATTTCACTTATAGTTTTTAAAATTCTAAGTCTTCGATAGAAAAATTACTTAACTGTCAATATGAAGTATCTGATTATGATAATTAGCAACATTAAATTATAATAATTACTTTATCTAAGTTCGAGGTATTTCAAAATTTAAGTTTCAATATCTGGCTTTTTGTTTTTAGATTCAGATTTTAGTTCTTAGGTTTTGGTTGCTGTAAGAAAAGAGACACGTTATGAAAATAATATGTTATACAGCGCAATAATATAATAATTCGCAACTCTGAATTATAAATACTTTATCTAGGTATTTTAAAATTTAATTTTCAATATCAGGCTTTTTGTATTTAGATTCAGATTTTAGTTCTTAGTTTTTCGTTGCTGTAAGGAAAGATACATTCAATTATGAAAATAATATGTTATACAGGGCAATAATATGATGACTGACAACTCTGAATTATAATTACTTTATCAAGGTATTTTAAAATTTAATTTTCAATATCAGGCTTTTTTTATTTAGATTTAGATTTTAGTTCTTAGTTTTTCGCTGCTGTAAGGAAAAGACACAATTATGAAAATAATATGCTATACTCGTATAAGTCAATAACATTTAATGTTCAATTATTACGAACACAATAACATGAATAAGTGTAGATAGGTGCCTAAACAAATTTAGAAAACATTATATGGATATAAAACTGGTTGTATAGCAGCGTACTCATCTTTCGCCGCTGCAACTAACTTTGTCACCGCTTTCCATGTAAGGCTGCCGTCGTCTACGGCAGACTTCAGGGTGAAGAGCGAGCGCTTCCACCGATCGGAGCCAAGCTTTTCAGCTTCTTTCGTGTTATACAAGCGCAGCTCCACGTAGTACTCGCCCGTCTTCGCAGGGTCTGCCCTCTGCAGCGTATAGCCCGAACCCGCACGCCGTGATAAAAAACTTCTCAGCGCCGCCGCTCTGATGGGATCTGACAACTCGTTCTCTCCCTGTAATTATTTCAAATATTCATGTTAGTACTGTATAGCAAAACAGATATATAATAATTATAATTAAAAAAAGATATCATTATAGGTAGTACTGTTTGTACTGTTACTGATATAAGAATTAAGAGAAACTAAAATCATTTAGATATTATAAAATAAAATTCGTTGAATAATGATAAGAATAAAATAAAATAAAGCTAAATATCCATGAGTCAAAAAGTCATCCATCCTGAGTACGAATATTTATCTGCGAAGTAAATATCTATCTCGGTCGGGACTCGAACCCGGGATCTGCAGCTCAGCAGACAGGGTCTCTGACCACTGCGACAATCGCATTCATATCTTTTATTTGAACTTACCTCTAAATCAAATGCAAACGAAGACTTCTTAAGTACTTTCTTCTTTACAGGTTCGGCATCCGATTCGCTATCTGAATCCAAAACAACTTTTTCCTCTTCTTGATGTTATCTATATCCGACTTTTTGGATGTTTTCTTTGTCTTGGATTTAGTAGTACTTTCTACATCCGAGTCGAATGGGTTAACAGTTTTACTTGCAGACGACCTGAAATCAATTATTCAATAGTCAATATAACTGGTCACAGATTACCCGTACACCTATTTACCACCGCCACTTTACCATCACAAACAAAATGCATAAAAACTGTAATTACATCATATTACATGAGATAAGGGAAAAGACTTTATATTTTTTGTAATCATAGATAGACGCTTCCATTTCTTCATATGCATAGAGGACATAAATGGACTCAATAGAAAGAATAAAAAAATAACAACAAAGACACGTACATACTTACAGATTTGATGAAATCGTTCACGTCACTTCAATTAAAAAGAAAATTAGGAATGACTTGCTGCGCTTCCCACCTCTGCTTATATATTGCAGATTCCTAAAGCCCACTTCACAGTAACACTTTAGCAAAAAACTAATTATGATTTTCGTTAAGTCACATTTATTTATCATACCTATGAATGCTCTTGATAAAGTCTAAAATCCATTAACTTTAAATTGATCAAGGTGCTTACATCCTAACCTAATAATATGAGATAGCAGGCGACAGTCCGTCGGGGATACTTGAGATGAAATTTGTTTATGGAAGTTGCATTCTTATGAAGGTTCTTATTATATCGGCGTTACTGTGTTTGTAGTATAAGAACCGATAAAATTTGAGCTATCTTACTTTTTGATTTCTTTTAAGGTGTATTTGCATTTTTTTACATTACTTTTATTGTTATTCTATAACCCTACAAAACATTATTAACAAAAAACTTTAATTTTGAAAGAAAAAAAAACATGACGGCTCAATTTATAATGGTTTTTGCTAGTTTAAAGTTCATAACCAAATACATTTGAGCTATCTAGCTTAACCTAAATCCATTTTTTTACTTTGTGAAAGTTTGAAATGGAAACTTTTTTATGCACTTTTCAAAGCATCAGTGAGATGCTTTGATAAAAGAAATTATATTAATTAGTCTTTTATGCTTTTCAGTAATCAGTAATCAAAATAGAATTATTGTAATTACTAGGTACATACCTATAAGCCTACTTAGATAGCGAAAAATCCTTTATTGTGCACCAATTTTATTTAAAACTAGGAAATTGCCCTCGCTTTGCTTCGAAAGAAATAGTAAAAAAAAAAAATATATAATATAGCCTATGTCACTCCGGGATAGTGTACCTTTCCAACAGTGAAAGAATTTTTCAAATTAGTTCAGTAGTTTCGGAGCCTATTCAATGCAAACAATCAAATCTTTCCTCTTTATAATATCCCACCAAAAACATAAATGTAAAAAAGGAGAGCCAAGTTCAATACAAAAAATATGCTTGGCTGTGGGCTTCGCCGCAAAAAGAATGGAGATCTAAATGAGTGCCAAGTTCTATGCAAAATCGAAATATGTATTTATAGGAGCAAAATAACACTATGAACAAGTATTAAACTCTATTTCTTTGCTTTGTTGGATACCTATAACAATTGCTGTTATTTAAAAAAGTGAGATCTTAAAGTAGGTTAGCTTTGACTTGGCCAGTTTTTATCAGAATTAAAATGTTTAATAACTTTATGAAATGACTGATGTAATGAAAACTGGCCAAGTCAAATCTAACCTACTTTAAGATCTCACTTTTTTAAATAACAGCAATTGTTATAGGTATCCAACAAAGCAAAGAAATAGAGTTTAATACTTGTTCATAGTGTTATTTTGTTCCTATTAATACATATTCCGATTTTGCATAGAACTTGGCACTCATTTAGATCTCCATTCTTTTTGCGGCGAAGCCCACAGCCAAGCATATTTTTTGTATTGAACTTGGCTCTCCTTTTTTACATTTATGTTTTTGGTGGGATATCATTACTTTTTGTGAAGAAAAATATACCCTGTCCACAAATCTTAAGAGACTAAATTGACGTTTCATGGGTGACCAGTTTCGGGTGTATATTAAATAGTGATGACCATAAACCGGAAAGTGAACCGGAAAAACATTAGCTTTTATGGTGAGTCGAATATTTGTATGATTATTGAAGAGTCCCTAAAACTGGTATAAAAATAAGTTAAAGAGACCATATTATCGTATATAATTATATTCATAATATATTTAACCTGATTACCTGAATTCAAAAGTTATTCTGCTTACAAGAACGAGTATTTGGTTATGGTTATATTCGGTATACAGCTAATTTTATACTATTTATCCGAGTACTAAATATCTAGGTAAATATTATAAAAAGGCGATTCTCATACTGCTCCGCGCCCCGCCACACAGCGTAGATCTGCCTCACCATGCATTGTTTTAATGGTGTACCAAAGTATATCAGCTTTTATGGAAAACACGCATGGTTTGTTGCGTTGAATGTGTTGTACAGTTAGTGTTGTTAAAAGGCTCGAGTCTCCCGAGTCTTCGACTCATTCAAAGCTCGAGCCCCCTGTGAGAGCTCGAGCTTTAGCCTCGAGCCTTATTACCAAGGCTCGAGTCGCGACTCGAGCCCTGGTAATAAGGCTCGAGTCGCGACTCGAGTTCTGTTTTAAAAGATCACAACACATCGGCCTAATAATATCTGATATGATTTTTTTTTATTTTGTATGGTAGGTACATATAATATAAAAAATTGATCGAAATCAGAAAAAAATATTCTACAGTGAATAATTACAAAACAAAATTGGAAAAATGTAATTATTCCATCTTTAACCACGAAGACAAGCACATTGAGGCGATGTTTTTGTTCTGTTTCTTTTTTTTTGTTATTAAATTACTTCGAGAAAGCCGCCGCCGTCTAGTCGCCGGTATTGACAAAACTTCAAATGCAATTTGAGCCAAGGTTGACAGAGACATTTATTTTTGTTTTTTCCACCATATTAATACATCGGTAGGCATATTTATGTATTTATCTACTTTATCTGCAATATTTAAGGTATCCGGTTGTTTGTACAATGATGCAAATAAACTTTTTGAAGTGAAACTTCTTTAGAATCGTTAGTGATTTGAAACCGGATGCAACGACAGGTAAGATAATATAACCGCTAATTTCGACTTTCAATTTAAATTCTACGTAGCTCAATGGTCAGGACGTGGATTCACAATACCTGATGCGCAGGTTCGCATCTCCCAGTATTTCTTTTTTTTTAGTTTTATTTTTTTTTTAGTTTTATTTTTATACTGTTTTTAAATACTTTCAAATGCTCTTTTAAATATTTTCAAAGATTTTTTTTTCATTCTAGTTTTATTTTTGCGTCGATATTGACGACACATTTCGGCATTAGTCATCTTATAAAATTTATTATTTAGCACAACAAGATATAAAA
>OZ010706.1:9549618-9557118 GCA_963932265.1 Thymelicus lineola
TATACGAGTGATCCAGATGGGTAAGTCCAACTTCGAGAAAGAAGTCACTCGTAGAATCCAACTCGGATGGGCTGCGTTCGGGAAACTGCGTCATATTTTGTCGTCCGAAACACTACCTCAGTGCCTGAAGTCGAACGTGTTCGAGCAGTGTGTGTTGCCAGTGATGACATACGGATCCGAGACGTGGTGCTTCACTATTGGCCTAATCCACAAGCTCAGGGTAGCACAGCGGGCTATGGAGAGGGCTATGCTCGGTATTTCTCTACGTGATCGTATCAGAAACGAGGAGATCCGTAGACGAACAAGGGTACGACCGACGACCGACATAGCTCAAAGAATTAGCCGGCTTAAGTGGCAATGGGCTGGCCACATAGTGCGAAGGACCGATGACCGTTGGGGAAGAAAGGTCCTTGAATGGCGCCCGCGTCTCGGAAAGCGGAGTACAGGACGCCCCCCGACAAGATGGACCGACGACCTGAAGAAGACAGCGGGCATCCGCTGGATTCAGAAGGCTCAGGACTGGTCAGAGTGGCGCAAGTTAGGGGAAGCCTATGTCCAGCAGTGGACCTCCAAGGGCTGATGGATGGATGGATGGATGGATACGAGTAAATATCAAAAAATAAACAACCCGCCCGCCTAAGCCGCCGGCTACTATTGAAATTATGCTGCCATGATGGTTCAAAAGGAGGCTGGCGTTTTTAAAATGACAAAATTTCATAAATAGAATACTTAGTAAACAAAAAAAAATATTAAACTTAATTTATTGAACTACGGAATAATAGTATTTGTGAAATTGTAGGTATGTTTCTATGTATAATACGTAAAAACACATACAACTTACATACCTAAAATAACATGCAACTTTATTGTAATGAGTTAAAAATGTAATTGTTTTTAAATAAAAATTGTATTTTATATATAATACGTAAAACACTACAATTTTATAATTATAATTATTACCATGCTTTGCACAAAAAATGCTAAATGTATCTCAAAACATGACCAACAACTCCGTTTAAATAAAAGCAAAACTAGTGTATTTCAGAAAAAGGCCCTTTTAATTTTTAAATGATAATAATAGAAAGTAGTTTTTTTTATATTCAAAATAAACTATTTTGAAATACCGTACTTCATAATAAATAACTTAAATGCAAAAGGAACACATTACCTCAATAATTTATTTTGATCAAAAAAATTTAAGTTAATTTAGGTATATATTCTGTGCAAAACAACCCGTTTAGAAATATGGTTCTTTTGATTTAAAAATAGTGTCTTACTTACGTGAATCCTTTTTTTAAAAACTGAAGTATTCCGAAATATGGTCGTCTTCTATATAAAATTAATGAGCAAAATAGATTTAATTTCGAGATATGGCACTTTTGCACAAAAGAAACGTGCTTTCAATTTGATTGTCGACGCACAACTAAAAATATGGTAGTTTAGATCATATTTCGCGCGTTCAAAACGAAAATTCAAAAGTAACAGTTGCGTTTTTTTTGTAACTTAAAATACGAAATCAATGGGTGTCTTTTTTAAATATAAAAATATGAAGGCTTTCGGTTGTATTTTTTGAATAAAAACATTTTTGCAATTTTCTGATTTGTGGTACTTTTGAATTTAAGCAGCGATATGTTATTGACATAGGTACACCATCGTACAGTTTGCGATACGATTTGAATAGAGTAGCCAGGAGGTGCGTAAATATATCAGGACAATGGTTATTTCGTCCGCAATAGTCACAAATGTGATAAAACAAACTAATCCTAATCTATCTAAAAAGACCGAAGACCAAAAACTTATTTTATTTGTTTTAGAAATAACTACCGACCGGAAATAGTTTTTTGAGGATTTTTAGGGAACTAGGTTAGTAGTACCGCTTTTATTAAAATTCTGTTCGACGAAAGTTGATAAGTAATAGTTTTTGTTGGATAAATATGAAGGCATGTCAAACTTTAATAAACTCTTAAAAATCAGACAGGGTTAGGTACTCTTATTAGTACCAGAATCTCATCACTAAACCACTGGACCAATTTGACATTTGCAGTGTAATCAATTTTGGTCCAGTGAGTAAGTGATTCGATGATAACTCTTTTTTTGCCTTGACAATTGTGACATTCTTTTAAATATGTATTCATTTCCACATTAAAGACCCATTTTTCTGCTTGTCAAAAAATGCCATGATAATCTGGTACACCCATATCTGTAATAGAGTAAGGTGGGGCACAATATGACATAATAATGTTATGACATTTTTGTAGAACTGTTTCTGATATATCGAAATGTAAATGACGATCGTCATTTATCGCCACATGCAGGTGATAGATTAGTATAAATATATACGATAAATATTACTTATAAAATTAGGATGTTTACGAGAATAAGATGACTGATGTCTTATGTGTTGCAATTATTCTGAAAGGAAGTAGAATTGTTAATACTTGAACCATTGAAATATTAATATATTATTAGCTGTTATTATATACTTATAGACTGTTGTAAATTAACGTGGAATTATGTTTATTCAGTATGATAAATTATTTGGTATTTCATTAATTTAAATCGCATATGGCAATAATCAACGAATAATCGATCAGGTGACATTGTGAGGGTAAGAGTATAAAAAGAAACTACGCTGTAATGTCGGGTCTCAATTCTATCTCAATTCTGTCCCAGTGCAGAACCGAATAAGAAGTAAAGTTAATACATTGCTAATAATATTATTATATTATAATATTAGTCTCATAATGGTGTTGAAGTTACGTGGTGAATTATTCAGTCAGTGACGACTATGGAACATAACTAAATCCTCCTGCAGAAGTTAAGTACCTACCTTACTTTCAATACTATATACCGTTGTATTTTTAATGCTGTAAAGCATATTGTGTCTTTGCTAGTTTATATAATTATTTCTGTATCTTAATTCAATATAGCCAAGCTAGTATAATAAGGTGATATTGTAGCACTGGCAGTTTATAATTTGTTTATGAAAAACATTATACATAGTGTAACATTATATTATAATTAATGTTATAATTATAATTAATATAATATTATAGCGGTAACGGTGCTGTCTTAGAGTTTCTTCCTGGCTCTTCTCTAATGACTAAAGCACATTGCGAACCAGGGTCTAAATAAATTAATAACCGCAAATATTTGTATTACTTATTTACCTACCTCCATGATAATATGAAAAAGGTTACTTAATTACAATTACTAATAAAGTAATAAAACTATACACCTTATGTGTTTCTTTTGTTGGTTCACTTTTATTAATACCAATATAGATTACAAACAATTCATTATTCTTTATCGCCTTGCTATATAGGACAGACATAAATTTAGAATATTATAATTATTGATTTTAAATTTTACATACTCTACACTTTGCAAATCTATTATCAGAAGTTGGATAGTACCCTGCTGTTTAAAACAATGTATTAATATTTACTTTTTTAAGTTTCAGAAAATTGCGCATTGGAACTTCTTGATAAAGTTAATTCAATGGTGATTCCTCGAGTCCGCGCCGTTTTGATGACGAAACGAGGACGCTGACGGAATAGACTGTGATTGCTCCTGTGATGCCATTGTTCCAGGCTTATGATTAGGATTCGATATAACAGGTGATCTGTATTATTTCTTTTTTTTTGTGGATTTAGAAAGTAGCAATTATTCTTTATCGATTTTGAGTTAACATCATGTGATTAACAAATAATAACAATTTTAAATATTTATGTGATCTTCACGGTATAATTCTGTGTAAATAAAAGTTCGGTGTAAAAAACATTTTTGGTCATTAGTTTGAATTTGTTAATAATAATAGTGATTTAAAAATTAATTTGAAAAAGGTAGCGACATTGTATAGGGTGACATTTAATAAGCGTGGAGTGAGTTTTATTAAGAGATATAATTATGTTAATGACATAACTTGATCCATTTCATTTTCGTACATTAACTTTAAAAGTTTTACGAATTACCATCAATACTTGTAAACTACCTCCAATATTTTTGAGCTACCCTCAATATTTGTAAAGTACCCTCATTGATTTAATAATATTTTACAATAGAATAGGAAGGACCGAGCTTCGAAAATACCTCCAATACCTTTGAGCTACCTCAATATTTATAAAGTACCCCCATTGATTTAATAACATTTTAACAATAAAACAGAAATCGCCAAGCTTCGAAATACTCTCGTTTTATTTTTTTTGGTTACAGCCAAAGCTACGGAGTCGCTATGAAAAACGAGATGAACCAACCATTCTTCAGTCCAGAAAGCAGTGACTACTGGTGTGCTGGTATCAACTTCAAAATATCAAGACATACAATGAAATAATCAATCAGTGGTTTCAAGGCTGGTAAGAGTCACAAAGGCCATGCTTTATGTTTTAATGATATAATTGAAAGTAATTATTTATACGAAAGTAAAATAATTTCCGCTGGACGTCATTTGTTTGGTGCAAACCAGCCCACGCGCAGCAGGTGGATGGGGTTTGACATGTCTATGCAAGTAACAAACAGCTTATTTATTGGATTGGAATGTAAAATATACAATTACGAATCAATCAACCTACCAAAACCAAACAATGAATGAGTTTTGCGGTTTCACTGGACGGTCTCTTGTTTGGTGCAAACCAGACCACGCGAGGCGAGTGGACGGGGTTTGTCATGTCGATGCAACTGACCAAAGCCGAACAATAAATAAGTTCTGCTGGACGGTTTCTTGTTTGGTGCGGACCAGCCCACGCGCAGCGGGTGGATGGGGTTTGACATGTCTATGCAACTAACAAACAGCTTATTTATTGGATTGGAATTTATAAGATTGGCCGGTTTCTGAAGTCTCAAGTTATATTATCAACAGCTATTCAATCAATAAAGTTAAACTTAAGATAAATGTCCGATGACTGTCATTGGGTTTCTGAACGCGCGAGGCGCCTTTCATTAACTATGAATCCGATAACGAGTACCTAAAACTGCTACTAGATGGCTCTCTTCAAAAGATTAAGTTTCAAATAGATATTATCATTTAATTTTGTCATTTTGACTAATTCTATTTTTTCGATAGTAAATGCGTAGTAACCTCTTGTTTAAATTAAAAATATTGTAATTCGGTATTTATTAGCGTCTGTTTATCATAGTCAAAATTATCAACAATACAATTTAAAACCGTCAATTTAAAGTTTATTTTGGTTACCATAATATTTGAGAATAACATCTCTGTTATTCATTGTCAATCCAGAAAAAATTGTATTATTGGAAATGTTGAAAATTTAAACTTGCAAAGAGAAGGAATATAATTGTTTTTCAATAATCTGAGGTCCTTGAGGCTATCCATATACGGCACACACAAATAACCTCAAAATTGTTGTAACTTGTAATTTGTCATATTCTGTCCACAAAATGTTAAAATGCAACGTCAAATAAAGTTATGGAACCTATAAACGGCCATCTTGGGTTAGATAAGTTAATCTTATTTTGAACGGAGTTTATTTATTATCGCAGTGCTCAGAAACTGTTTTTCAGAAGTTATCGACCCGTTAGAGTTATTGAATAGATAGACCTCAGAAACCGAACAACAATCACGAATTTATAATTGTGTTACCTACCGTTGTATGTATAAGTCAGTATGGCTGAACGGAATTAAAATATTTTTTATGTTAAATTAACAATGGATTTTATAAAGATAACATGAATAAGTAACATTCCATTATCTGAACCGGTTTATAAGTATGCTCACTGAAATGTTTGTATGGGTCTACCGAAATCTGATGGCAGAATGGTGCTAGCTGTAACTTGTTCTGATGATGTTTTAACTTTAAAGTTTGCAGATATAGTACGAACAACGTTTACGCTTTTGTTAAGTTTGTAGGATTTGCATTACGTAAAAAAAATGTTTATTTTTCTCTGTCATTTTGCCTTGAGATTCTGGTACACCTATAGTACTTCGGGAGCGAAGTACATGTCAGTCTGGCCGTGATAGATTAGTATAAATATATACGATAAATATTACTTATAAAATTAGGATGTTTACGAGAATAAGATGACTGATGTCTTATGTGTTGCAATTATTCTGAAAGGAAGTAGAATTGTTAATACTTGAACCATTGAAATATTAATATATTATTAGCTGTTATTATATACTTATAGACTGTTGTAAATTAACGTGGAATTATGTTTATTCAGTATGATAAATTATTTGGTATTTCATTAATTTAAATCGCATATGGCAATAATCAACGAATAATCGATCAGGTGACATTGTGAGGGTAAGAGTATAAAAAGAAACTACGCTGTAATGTCGGGTCTCAATTCTGTCCCAGTGCAGAACCGAATAAGAAGTAAAGTTAATACATTGCTAATAATATTATTATATTATAATATTAGTCTCATAATGGTGTTGAAGTTACGTGGTGATTAATTCAGTCAGTGACGACTATGGAACATAACTAAATCCTCCTGCAGAAGTTAAGTACCTACCTTACTTTCAATACTATATACCGTTGTATTTTTAATGTTGTAAAGCATATTGTGTCTTTGCTAGTTTATATAATTATTTCTGTATCTTAATTCAATATAGCCAAGCTAGTATAATAAGGTGATATTGTAGCACTGGCAGTTTATAATTTGTTTATGAAAAACATTATACATAGTGTAACATTATATTATAATTAATGTTATAATTATAATTAATATAATATTATAGCGGTAACGGTGCTGTCTTAGAGTTTCTTCCTGGCTCTTCTCTAATGACTAAAGCACATTGCG
Source organism: Thymelicus lineola (assembly GCA_963932265.1). Taxonomy (NCBI): domain Eukaryota; kingdom Metazoa; phylum Arthropoda; class Insecta; order Lepidoptera; family Hesperiidae; genus Thymelicus; species Thymelicus lineola. The sequence goes on from OZ010706.1 coordinate 9,556,381, forward strand.
AACCAGGGTCTAAATAAATTAATAACCGCAAATATTTGTATTACTTATTTACCTACCTCCATGATAATATGAAAAAGGTTACTTAATTACAATTACTAATAAAGTAATAAAACTATATACCTTATGTGTTTCTTTTGTTGGTTCACTTTTATTAATACCAATATAGATTACAAACAATTCATTATTCTTTATCGCCTTGCTATATAGGACAGACATAAATTTAGAATATTATAATTATTGATTTTAAATTTTACATACTCTACACTTTGCAAATCTATTACAGGTAATAGATTTGTAAAGTGTAGAGTATGTAAAAATTGAAATCAATAATTATATTATTACTAAATTTATATCTTTCCTGTATAGCAAGGATCGATAAAGAATAATGAATTGTTTGCAATCTATATTGGTATTAATAAAAGTGAACCAACAAAAGAAACACATAAGGTATATAGTTTTATTACTTTATTAGTAATTGTAATTAAGTAACCTTTTTCATATTATCATGGAGGTAGGTAAATAAGTAATACACATATTTATATATGTGATTATATATTAGATTTAATTACATATTTGCGGTTATTAATTTATTTAGGCCCTGGTTCGCAATGTGCTTTAGCCATTAGAGAAGAGCCAGGAAGAAACTTTAAGACAGCACAGTTAACGCTATAATATTATATTAATTATAATAACAACATTAATTATAATATAATATTACATTAAGTATAATGTTTTTCA